>OY811990.1:5817987-5862470 GCA_963681505.1 Eunapius fragilis
TTGCTGTTAATACATTATATTAATGCCATCACTCAACATTGATTAGTATCAATTCCTATACATACTATGATGTTTATACAAAAATGGGATGTGCTGTTCACACAATGTGTATTTTTTTTACAGGATGTAGTTGCCAAAGAAGCAATTGGATGTAATAGTCGCTCTAACATCACAAATATGGTATGATGCATATAATAATGCACAGATATGTCATAGCATTTATAGACATTGTTTTATGTGTATGAGTGTATTTTTAAAAAATTCAGCTTATTTATTATCAGGGACAAAGTGTTGCAAGACACATTGATATCATGGTATGTTAAAACTTGCATGCGTTAAATAAAATAGCATTGTCACTCAATACTCCCAAAACAGGAAAAGTGTTCTGGTGTTATGTTTGTGAAATTGGTAAGTATGTGCATGTTGACCATTACTGAAACGCATTTTTTTTGTGCCGTAGCCTACCCAACCTGCATTCACAACAGACGTCTTATGCTCGAAGAAACAACTTTCTGAGCTATATCAGCTTCCACAATACTATACCTCGAGTGTAGAATCTGGGCTAAGGAGTGAAAATTTAAGTGGTTTGGCAATGCGAAAATTTATAAGGCTCATAACAAAATCTGTCGTAAAAAGTTCACAAAAAAGACCTACATCAGACGACTGTAAAATGGTTGTGAAAATGATTATTGACAGGTGGCCTTTCCTTGGCACCTATGAAGTGAGTTTGTTATGGAGTGGCAACTTGGTTTAGTCATAATGTTTTATTCCACCAGCTGTATTTATATCAAGCTTTATACCAAGATGTAAAGCTTGGTAGTGAAAGTAGAGCAACAACAATCCCAAAGAAAGAGCCCAAAATTTACAGTACAAAAATATACATATCATGTTGGAGAAGATAGACATTCATATAAAGAAAACATAAAATGCTTAGAAATAGAAGCCAAAAAAGGGAATCCAGATGAATTCAAGATTTATTCATTAATGAAAAGAACATTTCTAACAAGACGTCAAAAAATAACTATGAAAAAAAAAACATGTCAGACAGATTGTGGAGAAATTTCCTTCTCTCAGAAGCAGTTTTGGAGTAAGTTTATAATAGTAACGGTGTGTTTTTAAACTTGTCGTACTTCCCATCTTTTTAGATATTTGTAGAAATGGATTTAATAAAAGAATCTACTCTGCACATGGTGGAGAAATGGAGTATTGTATCAGTTAAAATTGCAGACTTGTCGAAGTCGAGAATAGGGAAGACGTCAAATTATAAGAAGATTATGAAAGAATTTGAATATTGTCAAGATGCAAGTATGTTGAGATACAATTTTAATAAGTTATTAACCTTTATTCTTCTTATAGTACAACATATAGTACCGATGATATTGTTCAATTACTTACTACCAGACACTACCCGTGAATACAATCATCTTGTATATGTGATATCTGTAAGTTTTTAAAAGGCTATTATGTATAATTTACCCCCAAATAATGTATCCCTTAGGCAGAAAGGAGTGTTTATGACGTTGAAAAAGAAGGCATTTTACACCCTAAAATTATTCTTCAAGATATCACCGCATTCATTATGGTGGATAGCACAATTCTATGTGAAGTGCCTCTTGAAAAAGTCGTACCTTTATTTGTGGCAACCTTCCATGTATTCAACATTGAATACACTGAAGGCTACTGCAATTTATTTCAAGGACTGGAACATATTTTTTATAACACAAATCCTGCAAACAAAAAATTACAATCTATTGTTGAAATGCTATAGTGTAGCTTATTTGCTGCATGCATTATTACTGTTATCATTTCTTTAATCTTTTGTGTGACATGCTTTATAAATGAGGTCATCTTGCATGCATGAGATTGGTGCCATCTACTTCATATCTGTATAGACTATATAATATAATATGAGTGTCACATGAAAGTATGGCACTAGGGCGAAAATTTATTAGCATCATTCACAGACCCCTAATTCAAATTGTCAAGCATGTCCAAGGGAGGAGGGATGGTGTGTGTGTGCTGTGTGAGAGAGAACACACAGATGGACAGACCCAATTATCAAGTCATGCAAGCATTTTTAACACTTCACACGGTTATTCATGTGTTGATGAGATCATATCCCCTACACAAGATGATAAGGTGTTTGAGGAATGTGGCCATGTGCCTGATTGGCAGGAGATTTTAAGGTTTGTAATCAGTATGGTAATATACATTGACACAATGTCATGAGATACATACAGAGTAGAAAGAAGTGATTGGTTGGATGAAGAATAGACCGAGCAAGTAGGTAGTACTATATATACTGGGTCTCCCCTGTCCTTCATCCAGTCCACGTCCAGCTGGAGCTGGGAGTACATATCTCTTGTCTCCAAAGAAGACTCCTGTATGCGACTCAGCTTTTCACTCAGGTCTTTAGTGATGTTCAGGATTTTCTGTACAGGAGAAAGTAAAAAAGATATGAAAACATCTAGCTTGTTGCTCTCTGCTTAAAATCCCAGACATCAAAATCCTTCTCAAAGGGCAAAGGGACAGTTTAGAGCTTGAGCATGTACTTGACCAGGGTGAAGCAATATCTCCTGAGGAGGAAGGGGAGGGGGAGGGAGGTGGAGATTAAGGTGTTCCCTGCAAACCACACCCCTCCTCCTCCTCCTCCTCTCCCCAGTAACACACCATGGTCTTCTTGCTGCAGAGCTTCCAGGTCTAGCTTCAAAGAACTTCCAAACAGTAGGAAGTTTCAGGAACCATCTAGGCCTATGCATTTCTATTTAAAAACCCTCCGCGTAACGTCATGTGTCTATTCCTCGACCCCAGACCTTAGTCATGTGCTTACGTAAGTATTATAAGAATTTATGTCTACACCAGATTCTGCTCCTCCATAGCCTCAGCCAGCCCCTCAGGCCGGTGGCCAACCAGCCACATGGCAATGAAATAATTAAAGGCCCACACACACCTCTTCCTCATCCTCTTCCCTCCCCTCTTCCTTCTCCCTCCTCCCATCAAGGTATTTATCTTGCCTTGTACACGAAGTCACCTGCAGTTGTGAACACACTGAATCCCACAAGAACTTTTAATGAATACTCACTCCATCTGTACAGTGGAGTGGAGGTGTGCGCATACATCGTGCCAATGAGGGATTGGCACGATGTATGCGCACACCTCCACTCCCACATGCTCACCGTACAACACACATGTACACATAACACACACACACACACACACACACACACATGTGTGTGTGATCACATTAATAACTTCTGATAATCATAATTTGCCGGATAAATATGAATCAATATTGGATGTATGAATTAATGGATCAAAAGTTCAGTTCATTCTCTAGAGGGGGGGGGGGGGGGGGGGGGGGGGGGGGGTGGGGGGGGGGGGGGGGGGGGGAAAGATATACAATGACCGACCACCTAATGTAACTACAAGACTTAGTTCTAGTAATACTTACTTAATTGTATGAGCAATCATGGGCCGTGTAATGCTATGAAAGAAGATCATATTACTAGCACACATATAATTGTCAATACATACCTTTATTGAAAAGTGTCCCCCACATGCACATCGCCATCTGAGGATGGTGGTTCTCTGAAGGAAGTACAGATTAAGATTAAGATATATATATATATTTAATGATCTTACTGTCATGTGTCGATGTGCTGAAAATACAAGCACAAGAGGAATTATTAACTATGCACTTGCACACAATATCCCCTTACAGGTTTGGTCCTGATCACTGCATGCAAAATAAAAAGGAATGATAAATACAGCATCGTTTTAATCATGAATGTTATTACATCGAACTTGCATAAATGCAGCCATTTGGGCCTGGGTTATGCTGAATAGTATACAGGTACATTATATAGCACCAAAAGAATATAGTATAAATACATACGTTTATGCAAATATACCCCCTGCAGGGGCACCTCCATGTTCCGATGGTTGTCCTCTGATGAATACAGACATAAATAAATCATAAATTCAATCTTGACTTACATTCAAATATTGAGTAGCCTCCTCGTAGGACGGGGGTGGTCCAAAGTGCTGCTGTGCTGTTAGTAACAATAAATACAGTGAGTTCACTGATCGATCCTCCACCCCCCCCCCCCCCCCCCCCCCCCAGTAGCGGATCCAGAGGGGGGGCTAAAATCATATTCACAATTCATTTTCACCATATATGGTACTGTCAATGCCTTATATGGTGAAAATTAATTGTGAATATGGTTTCAGCCGCCCCTCTGGATCCACTACTGACTTCCCCCCCCCCCCCCCCTTGCATAAAAATAATGTGGCTTGTTATATCAAAGTGATCGAACATTATGGTCAATGAATGAATTTGGTCAGTGACTCCATTGAAACCACAATGCGGATCGTAGGAAACTTTCGCCTTTAGATTCAAGCCTCAACCTATGTACTGTTAAGCCCAAATCTTTTCACAGCGAAGTGGATATCAGCAACATGTAACAGTACATTGCATGGTTACAAAAACACGTGGACTTACAAGAAGGATTCATCGTTTAAAAATGGCGCAGTTTGGTTTGAGCCCCCCCCCCCCTCCCCCTTTACGTCATAACAATTACGTAAATAATAATTAATTTTACATTCTCCGTGTGTGCTGCATACCTGTGTGTTTGTTCCTAAGGGATTGCAGATATCCCCTATCTCTGTCCCTCCATGTCACATTTCACGTGGGTAATATGTTAATGACCTTGTGTAGAGATGCCCCCCCTCCCCTTGTATTTATATATAGACTTCACATAAATAACTTATGATAATCATAAATTAATGAATCAGATGAATACAACACATTAACTTTATTGAATATTAACTACAGGTGGGTGGGCATCAAGTGGGTGAGCATTAAAAGGAACCAGAAAGGAACCAGCTGGGCCCTTGGTCCTTTTCAAATGGACAGTTTAGAGCTTGATCCAGCATGTACTTGACCAGGAAGAAGGAATATCTGCTGAGGAGGAGGGGGAGGGGGAGATTAAGGTGTTCCCTGCAAACCACACCCCTCCTCCTCCTCCTCTCCCCAGTAACACACCATGGTCTTCTTGCTGCTGCAAAGAACTTCTTGAACAGTTCAAACTTGGCTGCATATGCATCAGTCATGACAAAGGCCCTCAGAATGCAGTTCTGAAGGAGGGCAACACTGATATGTGTGTTTCAGGGTGACCGGAACGACCGCCCACCCTGTCCTTCGATAGTGCCACGCCCACCATGTCCCTCTGTTCTTGGCCCTCCTCCCTCTGCTCCCCTCCAAACAGCCTGTCCACCTCAACTCCCAGCTGCTCCAGACACCCATCAATGACATCCTGCTCTGAATTCTTCCCTAGAGCACTCATTGGCCTAGAGACAGCACACACACACACACACACACACACACACACACACACACACACACACTCCTCTAAACCACACGAAAAGCAGACTCTATGCCACTCCAATTTCTACTGCCGTCCCCTCCTTACAGGATGACATTAAGAGGAGCATTAAATAGGGATTAGCCTATGACACTTCCTTACTTGTGCCTGATGAACTGCTGCACAACACCTGTTCCCTTGGTAACGATCTGTTGTACACTCCTCCCAATGACTGAGCTCCTCCCACTTTCAAGAGACTCAGTGGCCAGCAGCTGCCAAACAGAAATATAGTCCACACCATGGCCAATATGAGTGCCCTACCATCTAGTCCACACCATGGTCAATATGAATGCCCTACCATCTAGTCCACACCATGGCCAATATGAGTGCCCTACCATCTAGTCCACACCATGGCCAGTATGAATGCCCTACCATCTAGTCCACACCATGGCCAATATGAGTGCCCTACCATCTAGTCCACACCATGGCCAATATGAGTGCCCTACCATCTAGTCCACACCATGGTCAATATGAATGCCCTACCATCTAGTCCACACCATGGCCAATATGAGTGCCCTACTATCTAATCCACACCATGGTCAATATGAATGCCCTACCATCTAGTCCACACCATGGCCAATATGAGTGCCCTACCATCTAGTCCACACCATGGCCAATATGAGTGCCCTACGATCTAGTCCACACCATGGCCAATATGAATGCCCTACCATCTAGTCCACACCATGGCCAATATGAGTGCCCTACCATCTAGTCCACACCATGGCCAATATGAGTGCCATACCATCTAGTCCACACCATGGCCAATATGAGTGCCCTACCATCTAGTCCCACACCATGGCCAATATGAGTGCCCTACCATCTAATCCACACCATGGTCAATATGAATGCCCTACCATCTAGTCCCACACCATGGCCAATATGAGTGCCCTACCATCTAGTCCACACCATGGCCAATATGAGTGCCATACCATCTAGTCCACACCATGGCCAATATGAGTGCCCTACCATCTAGTCCCACACCATGGCCAATATGAGTGCCCTACCATCTAATCCACACCATGGTCAATATGAATGCCCTACCATCTAGTCCACACCATGGCCAATATGAGTGCCCTACCATCTAGTCCACACCATGGCCAATATGAGTGTCCTACCATCTAGTCCACACCATGGCTAATATGAATGCCCTACCATCTAGTCCACACCATGGCCAATATGAGTGCCCTACCATCTAGTCCACACCATGGCCAATATGAGTGCCCTACCATCTAGTCCACACCATGGTCAATATGAGTGCCCTACCATCTAGTCCACACCATGGCCAATATGAGTGCCCTACCATCTAGTCCACACCATGGCCAGTATGAGTGCCCTACCATCTAGTCCACACCATGGCCAATATGAGTGCCCTACCATCTAGTCCACACCATGGCCAATATGAGTGTCCTACCATCTAGTCCACACCATGGCCAATATGAATGCCCTACCATCTAGTCCACACCATGGCCAATATGAGTGCCCTACCATCTAGTCCACACCATGGCCAATATGAATGCCCTACCATCTAGTCCACACCATGGCCAATATGAGTGCCCTACCATCTAGTCCACACCATGGCCAATATGAGTGCCCTACCATCTAGTCCACACCATGGCCAATATGAGTGCCCTACCATCTAGTCCACACCATGGCCAATATGAGTGCCCTACCATCTAGTCCACACCATGGCCAATATGAGTGCCCTACCATCTAGTCCACACCATGGCCAATATGAGTGTCCTACCATCTAGTCCACACCATGGCCAATATGAGTGCCATACCATCTAGTCCACACCATGGTCAATATGAGTGCCCTACCATCTAGTCCACACCATGGCCAATATGAGTGCCCTACCATCTAGTCCACATCATGGCCAATATGAGTATGAGTGCCCTACCATCTAGTCCACACCATGGCCAATATGAGTGCCCTACCATCTAGTCCACACCATGGCCAATATGAATGCCCTACCATCTAGTCCACACCATGGCCAATATGAGTGCCCTACCATCTAGTCCACACCATGGCCAATATGAGTGCCCTACCATCTAGTCCACACCATGGCCAATATGAGTGCCCTACCATCTAGTCCACACCATGGCCAATATGAGTGCCCTACCATCTAGTCCACACCATGAGTGTCCTACCATCTAGTCCACACCATGGCCAATATGAATGCCCTACCATCTAGTCCACACCATGGCCAATATGAGTGCCCTACCATCTAGTCCACACCATGGCCAATATGAGTGCCCTACCATCTAGTCCACACCATGGCCAATATGAGTGCCCTACCATCTAGTCCACACCATGGTCAATATGAGTGCCCTACCATCTAGTCCACACCATGGCCAATATGAGTGCCCTACCATCTAGTCCACACCATGGCCAATATGAGTGCCATACCATCTAGTCCACACCATGGTCAATATGAGTGCCCTACCATCTAGTCCACACCATGGCCAATATGAGTGCCCTACGATCTAGTCCACACCATGGCCAATATGAATGCCCTACCATCTAGTCCACACCATGGCCAATATGAGTGCCCTACCATCTAGTCCACACCATGGCCAATATGAGTGCCATACCATCTAGTCCACACCATGGCCAATATGAGTGCCCTACCATCTAGTCCACACCATGGTCAATATGAGTGCCCTACCATCTAGTCCACACCATGGCCAATATGAGTGCCCTACCATCTAGTCCACACCATGGCCAATATGAGTGCCCTACCATCTAGTCCACACCATGGCCAATATGAATGCCCTACCATCTAGTCCACACCATGGCCAATATGAGTGCCCTACCATCTAGTTCACACCATGGCCAATATGAGTGCCCTACCATCTAGTCCACACCATGGCCATTATGAGTGCCCTACCATCTAGTCCACACCATGGCCAATATGAATGCCCTACCATCTAGTCCACACCATGGCCAACATGAGTGCCCTACCATCTAGTCCACACCATGGCCAATATGAATGCCCTACCATCTAGTCCACACCATGGCCAATATGAGTGCCCTACCATCTAGTCCACACCATGGCCAATATGAGTGCCCTACCATCTAGTCCACACCATGGTCAATATGAGTGCCCTACCATCTAGTCCACACCATGGCCAATATGAGTGCCCTACCATCTAGTCCACACCATGGCCAATATGAATGCCCTACCATCTAGTCCACACCATGGCCAATATGAGTGCCCTACCATCTAGTCCACACCATGGCCAATATGAGTGCCCTACCATCTAGTCCACACCATGGCCAATATGAGTGCCCTACCATCTAGTCCACACCATGGCCAATATGAATGCCCTACCATCTAGTCCACACCATGGCCAATATGAGTGCCCTACCATCTAGTCCACACCATGGCCAATATGAGTGTCCTACCATCTAGTCCACACCATGGCCAATATGAGTGCCATACCATCTAGTCCACACCATGGTCAATATGAGTGCCCTACCATCTAGTCCACACCATGGCCATTATGAGTGCCCTACCATCTAGTCCACACCATGGCCAATATGAGTATGAGTGCCCTACCATCTAGTCCACACCATGGCCAATATGAGTGCCCTACCATCTAGTCCACACCATGGCCAATATGAATGCCCTACCATCTAGTCCACACCATGGCCAATATGAGTGCCCTACCATCTAGTCCACACCATGGCCAATATGAGTGCCCTACCATCTAGTCCACACCATGGCCAATATGAGTGCCCTACCATCTAGTTCACACCATGGCCAATATGAGTGCCCTACCATCTAGTCCACACCATGGCCAATATGAGTGCCCTACCATCTAGTCCACACCATGGCCAATATGAATGCCCTACCATCTAGTCCACACCATGGCCAATATGAGTGCCCTACCATCTAGTCCACACCATGGCCAATATGAATGCCCTACCATCTAGTCCACACCATGGCCAATATGAGTGCCCTACCATCTAGTCCACACCATGGCCAATATGAGTGCCCTACCATCTAGTCCACACCATGGCCAATATGAGTGCCCTACCATCTAGTCCACACCATGGCCAATATGAGTGCTCTACCATCTAGTCCACACCATGGCCAATATGAGTGTCCTACCATCTAGTCCACACCATGGCCAATATGAGTGCCCTACCATCTAGTCCACACCATGGCCAATATGAGTGCCCTACCATCTAGTCCACACCATGGCCAATATGAGTGCCCTACCATCTAGTCCACACCATGGCCAATATGAGTGTCCTACCATCTAGTCCACACCATGGCCAATATGAATGCCCTACCATCTAGTCCACACCATGGCCAATATGAGTGCCCTACCATCTAGTCCACACCATGGTCAATATGAGTGCCCTACCATCTAGTCCACACCATGGCCAATATGAGTGCCCTACCATCTAGTCCACACCATGGCCAATATGAGTGCCCTACCATCTAGTCCACACCATGGCCAATATGAGTGCCCTACCATCTAGTCCACACCATGGCCAATATGAGTGCCCTACCATCTAGTCCACACCATGGCCAATATGAGTGTCCTACCATCTAGTCCACACCATGGCCAATATGAGTGCCCTACCATCTAGTCCACACCATGGCCAATATGAGTGCCCTACCATCTAGTCCACACCATGGCCAATATGAGTGTCCTACCATCTAGTCCACACCATGGCCAATATGAGTGCCATACCATCTAGTCCACACCATGGCCAATATGAGTGCCCTACCATCTAGTCCACACCATGGGCCCTACCATCTAGTCCACACCATGGCCAATATGAGTGCCCTACCATCTAGTCCACACCATGGCCAATATGAGTGCCCTACCATCTAGTCCACACCATGGCCAATATGAATGCCCTACCATCTAGTCCACACCATGGCCAATATGAGTGCCCTACCATCTAGTCCACACCATGGTCAATATGAGTGCTCTACCATCTAGTCCACACCATGGTCAATATGAGTGCCCTACCATCTAGTCCACACCATGGCCAATATGAGTGCCCTACCATCTAGTCCACACCATGGCCAATATGAGTGCCCTACCATCTAGTCCACACCATGGCCAATATGAGTGCCCTACCATCTAGTCCACACCATGGCCAATATGAGTGCCCTACCATCTAGTCCACACCATGGCCAATATGAGTGCCCTACCATCTAGTCCACACCATGGCCAATATGAGTGCCCTACCATCTAGTCCACACCATGGCCAATATGAATGCCCTACCATCTAGTCCACACCATGGCCAATATGAGTGCCCTACCATCTAGTCCACACCATGGCCAATATGAGTGCCCTACCATCTAGTCCACACCATGGCCAATATGAGTGCCCTACCATCTAGTCCACACCATGGCCAATATGAGTGCTCTACCATCTAGTCCACACCATGGCCAATATGAGTGTCCTACCATCTAGTCCACACCATGGCCAATATGAGTGCCCTACCATCTAGTCCACACCATGGCCAATATGAGTGCCCTACCATCTAGTCCACACCATGGTCAATATGAATGCCCTACCATCTAGTCCACACCATGGCCAATATGAGTGCCCTACCATCTAGTCCACACCATGGTCAATATGAATGCCCTACCATCTAGTCCACACCATCATTTCATTCCTCCCATCCTTCAGACTCCCTCCTCCTGACCACTTACCCCTCCCACATGACTCCCCTCCCCCCCCCCCCCCCCCCCACACTTACCTGGACCTCAATGACCCCTCTCTCCTTCAGCACATGTCTCAGGTCTTCACCAGGGCAGTGGGTGAGTACAAAACTGGTGAGCTCCAGTTTGTTCTGCAACTCTTTGTACTGGTCCTGTTGTGCCAACCTCCTGGAGATGGGAGGAGTTATTATAACTTAGATGTGTGGTGATAAAGATGCCTACATCTGTGTGGTGATAAGGATGTCTACCCTGCATAGATCCAGACAGCTCATATTCTTGACACAGGGCTGACAATTATACCTCTAATTGGTTAGTGATCTTTAAAAGACACGAGTACCATTACATCATGTGTAAGAGAATTATAGCATCTTCCCCTCCCTCTCCCTGATAAAAGAAGTCCAACACTATCCCCTCTCACACCTTCCCATACCACACTCCTTTGGGGTAATGCCTGCCATGTTGATGTGTTAAAAGTAAAAGTACTCACCCTTCCTCTCCCTCCCTCTCCTCCCTATCTCCTTACTCTAAATACATTGGAAAGGACTGGGGAGGAGACAGGTGTCCTTACCTACACACTTCCCATGCAGGAGGGAACTGGGCAGACATCAGCTGAGAGCACAGCTTGTAGGCAACCCTGAAGTCTCCTTTCTGATCCAACCAATGTAAAAGACACGAGTACCATTACATCATCAGCCTTACCTCAATGGCAGTGGTGGCTATCAGTATGGAGGTGTAGCCCTGACTATGCGACATGGGCATCCCTGCTGTTGTCATGGCAACAGGTGTGTCCATCCCATCCAAACCCAGCAAGTGAGCTAAACGAAACAACTGGGAAAAATAAACAAATGTGTTACACACATATATCTGTTGTTGCATCAATGATGTATGATACAATGACAGTACAAAGGCCCACTTTACTGCAAGTGATTTTATAACCTCCACTATGTCCTCCCATCACCAGGTGAATCAGCTTTCCCTTCCTCCCTGCCCCCTCCCTCTCCCTTCTTGTACGTAGTGTGGCTGGCTAAGATGAACGAGGTCAGAGGTTCGAATCCTGATTATTATTTTTCTCCTCACTACTCTTTCTTCCCCCCCCCCCCCCCCCACCCTTTTCACTGCCTTAGCAACTCGTGCTGGTTAGCATACGTTTCAAGCGAAGCCGCTGGGCTTAGCTTAGGTATAGGGTTAGGTTTAGGGTAGGGGAAGGTTTATAGATTGGTAAGTACAAACACACACGCCCACGTTGTCATTATTACTTGTGATAATTATTCATAGGCCTTCTCTCCCCTAACGGCTTGTTACAACCGCACCATATTAAATAACTGACTAGGAATGCACTGTCAGTTAACTGACAGTGCATTCCTCACAGTGGTCGCTATGCTCCAATCATAATGCAGCAGAATTCTAATCTGTGAATTCCATACATTATTTTTGCTGGTTATTATGTTGTGGCTGCAGGACATTAGAAGCGCATTTAGGGGGTTTAAGCCCCCCCCCCCCCCCCCCCCCCCCAACCCTTCTATAATATTGTTCACAGCCTACAATAGAAATAGAGTGCCGCGCCCCCCCTCGTATGGAGCACGTGAGAAACGGAAGTACGACACTCAATGAAATTAATGCGTACATCCCACGTGAGAAACGGAAGTACGACACTCAATGAAATTAATGCGTACATATAATATAAATAACCTCAATTCTTAAATCTGTTACATTATTAGTATTTTACGGCGCGCCATGGACGATGAAAACTCATTCAGAGAATTAGTATGCAGCAACACACATGTCACTGTGTGTGACATTACCTTACCGCCACCATCCCACATCCCACTATAACATCCCCCCTCACTCACCTCCTGTTGGCTCTCTGCTGTGTGGTGCATATGGTGGCAAAGGTGGGTCACGGCGCACAGCGTACACTCCCACCAGGTCAGGGTCAACCTCCTCCCCCTCTAGGAGGGGCTTGGGTGGGGTGTGGGAAGAGGTGAGTTTCTCAGGCACAGTATGC
The DNA here is from genome assembly GCA_963681505.1 of Eunapius fragilis. Classification (NCBI taxonomy): domain Eukaryota; kingdom Metazoa; phylum Porifera; class Demospongiae; order Spongillida; family Spongillidae; genus Eunapius; species Eunapius fragilis. The sequence goes on from OY811990.1 coordinate 5,831,110, forward strand.
GGAACCACTGGAAGGGACTCAGGACCATCCTCAAGGGGTTAAAGGTCCATATCATGTACTCACACAAGCACAAGCATAAGCAAACATACACACACATGCATACACACGCATAACTACAGACACACACTCGCACACACACACACACACAAACTACCACTAACCCATCTTGGCAACCACACTGTCCTGCTGCCATGACAACAGGCGGGCAGCCACACGTTCCAGGTGGAGGTTCCGCCTCTTGGTCTGCATGTTACAGGAGCTCGGTACCATCTGAACTTAAGCCCAGCTAGATGGGCGTTCCCTAAACTTAGCTAGACGGGGCTGATCCGCTAACAAATCCAGCAGACCTGGATTGCAGTTTAATAGCAGACATGCACACACACACACACAATACACACATATGTACACACAACACACACACTACACACAAAATACAAACACAACACATAGGGATACACACAAGGAAAATGCTTGTGACATAAGGGGAGAACATGGTTGTGGCACAATGGGGGAACATGGTAATCATGCGATGGTGGAACGTGGTTGTGGTGCAAGGAGGGAACATAGTTGTAGCATGGTTGAACCGTTGTGGTATGGAAGCACATACATTACATTCCTTTCTCTTACCTGTAATAGCGAATTTGAGTCACCATTTCTAATAGCAGCTGGAAGTTTCAGGAACCATGCATCTATTATACATTTAACCCTCAGCGTAATAACGTCATAAGTCTAAATTCATGACGTATTATTTACATCACTACACAAGACGCGCGTGACATCAATACAAATGTCCTGCTATTAAGTTCCTGGCGGGCCGGTGTGCTCCCTGTATAGACGAGAAAGAGAGGGCCATTGCAACACTAATCTACACCCTACAGAACTACCACAGCATTCAAGACCTCGTGCGGAGCCCCTGGTAACCAAGGATCACATACAGACGACCAACACTTCAGCTACAAGGTGGAGAACGAACACGGATCTCAAGAAGAAAGTCGACTGGTTCCCTTTTTTCCAAGAACGAGTACGGGAGTCTGGAATCCATGAACCTGGCACAGCCCGGACAAACTATCCCATTAACTGTGAACAAAAAAAATCCACCTTGTTCTTAGGTGTCTTTGTACATACACACAATATTATGATAAGGAATTAGTACCTCAGCTTTAGTGTACCTACATGTATTACACATGCATGGATAGGTGCATGTGATTTTTGCTTTTTTCAAAACCATACACATCTCTGAGTACATAACACATCATGTACAAAAAAATACTACGATGAGGTAAGTAGAGGTAGAATTCTTGATAGTTTACCAAGATATTTTTGCTGTGGAGGAGATTTAGAGAAGAAGATGTACTCCAAAGCATAGAAAATGTTCTGACATTTTTCAGTATACTTTATGTTGAACACATAAAACACTGCCAGAAATACAGGAACTGCTGCTTCAATCTTCACTTTATACATCATCTTGCTGTCGACCATGATTCCTACTGACTTCCCCCCAGACATAACCACCATAATGGGCTGAAGAATCCCTTTAGATTCAACCTCTTCCACACTTTCTGTCGCCTATAGGAGTTAATGGTAATTTTATGAACATGACTATAAGAGTAATGATAATATGGTCTGCAAATCCGAACTTACAGACATGATATACAACATCCTTTTATAATCCGCAGAAGAATGCCAATCAGGCACCATGTAATATAGGAGAATTAATCCCAAGATGTGTTTATCTAAAGATAAAGTACTTTTTTATCAGTAGCATCATGACGTATTTGAGAATTTACTATGTATATATATAACATAATCTTACCTTGAACCTGCAATTCCTCCCATACAGAACTTAGTGATTTACAATCTGACTTCTCCTTTGACGCTATTTCGTATATCCTTTCCAACATATTCTTCCACTTTACAACCATACCGATTTTCTTCTTCATTATCATGTCAACTTCTTTAAAAATCTGTTGAAATGTTATATATATATAAACTATATGTATATATATATATACATCTAGTATGCAACACAAGACTTACACAATCAATATGGAGTAGTGCTGGGAACTTTTCACTGATACTAGAAGCATTGTCTGTACTAGTGGTGATGATGTGGCGCCTAGTATGGAACGTCTGTACCATTAGCAAAACCACATTTTCTTTCCGGTGTTTTTCATCACCTGTAGAAAATATGGACTTCAACCGTTTATTTACTGCTTCAAAAGCTTTCAATTCTTCCTCAGTTGGTATTACTCCATCCATTTGTACTGAAGGATATACACTTTTGACAATCATCATTTTTTTTGCCCCCTTTAGGCTTCTTCGTCCCGATGTGCCCCTCTTATACGCCATTCTCTGTTGCAAGATCTTCTTTAAGTCTTTCTAAAGAAAATAAATAAATGTAGTTAATTATTTGTAACTCATAAAAGGTAAGACTTTGACTTACTCGGGATGTTGAGGAGTTGTTAAGGAAAGGGCACTTCATAAACACAAGGTTTATTACCATGTCGTACTCCTCCTTCGAAGGTGACGACTTAAAACAGAAAATTGCTCCTGCAATTTGTGTCATAAATGATGCTAACTGAATTCTGGTGAGATATTCCTCCTCAATCCCCTTCAAAATAGAAGGGTGGTAATTTTGCGGAAGGCAAAAGTCTCGGGGTAGGGGTGGCTCAATTTTCTTCTTTCTTTTGGACCCAGTGCTGCAGCTAGGATGGTCAGCACTGGCTACTGATTCCTATAAATTAAGCAAGTATTAGCACATGAAATACATAGTTGTTAATTATGTGCATACTGCATAGTCATCCTTACTAATTTAATTAAAGACTTTTAATAAAAACAGTGTTTATATTAATTTTCTAACTCATTATTATGGATAGTGTATTTTGTGAAATACCTCAACTGTATCCATACTTATTTCAACTCCGTCATCACCCAGATTGTAATTTTGTTGTTGAACCTCTGGAGTCTGTGTATACAAATGGGAGACTGTTCTTAAGGGATACAACTCATTAGGAACTCAGTTATTAACACATACCTCATCGTTTGTTGATAACTCCTGTAAAATTTAAATATAAGTTTAGTCATTTATCAGTGCATTCATCATAAATACATTTCCCCCCTTATGTATCTGTTGTGTGTAGGCCTATCGAGTGCAGATTTCCAAGCACCACTATTAATACACACCTCACGATCATCATTTGACTCTTGTCGAACCTGTTATTCAAATATAAGTATAGTCAAAAACAAAACTAGTTTAAAATTTTCTTCTTACAGATCGTGACGCATCAGGTACAGATTTCCGAGCACCATGCTGTTGAACCTGTATATTTTTAAAAATATAAGTTAAGTCATGCATCATCAAAAAAATAAACAAGTTATATTTATAATAAAAAATATCTTACAGATTGGCGGTGTTGTGACGTATCAGATACAGATGTCTGAGCACCATGCTGTTGAACCTGTATATATTTAAAAATATAAGTTAAGTCATGCATCATCAAAAAAATAAACAAGTTATATTTATAATAAAAAATATCTTACAGATTGGCGGTGTTGTGACATATCAGATACAGATGTCTGAGCACATTGCTGTTCCTGTTGTGTGCAGGCCTATCGAGTGCAGATTTCCAAGCACCACTATGACTTATTTTAGGAACTCATTAATTAATACATACCTCACTATCATCATTTGACTCTTGCCGAACCTGTATATTCAAATATAAGTTTAGTCAAATACGAAACTTGTTTTAAAATTTTTTTCTTACAGATCGTGATGCATCAGGTACAGATTTCCGAGCACCATGCTGTTGAACCTGTATATTTTTAAAAATGTTTAGTCATGCATCATCAAAAAAAGAAACAAGTAATATTTATTTAAAAAAATTTCTTACAGATTGGCGGTGTTGTGACGTATCAGATACAGATGTCCGAGCACCATGCTGTTGAACCTGTATGTATTTAGAAATGCTTAGTCATGCATCATCAAAAAAAGAAACAAGTAATATTTATTTAAAAAAATTTCTTACAGATTGGCGGTGTTGTGACGTATCAGATACAGATGTCCGAGCACCATGCTGTTGAACCTGTATGTATTTAGAAATGTGTAGTCATGCATCATCAAAAAAGAAACAAGTATTGTATTTATAATAAAAAATTTCTTACAGATTGGCGGTGTTGTGACATATCAGATACAGATGTCCGAGCACCATGCTGTTCCTGTTGTGTGCAGGCCTATCGAGTGCAGCACCATTAGTAATTTATATATGCATTCATCAAAAAAAAAACATGCAAGTATAATTTTTACAGATCTGCTGTGTGGAATATGTAGGAACTCAGTTATTAACACGTACCTCACTGTCATCATCTGTCTCATCCAAGTAAGCATAACTGGACTCTTGTTGAACCTGTATATTTAAATATACATTCATATACATATCATTTCGTCTGTGTGTCCGCCTATCGCGTGCAAATTCATGCACCATTACCTCTTCGCTAAAACTCCATGCATGCCAATTACGATTTCGATTTTTATCATTTAGACGCGAAAAGCTTTATTGCAGAATGAAGTTACATTACCTCAAAATGACCAGCAGCGGCACTCTCCGAACCAAAAATATTATTAATTTCGTTACTTTTTTTTCTTGTGTTGTGTTATAATTATGGTACACTAGCTTTCCACACACCGTTTCCCTTTTACTTATGCTTAACTTTTATACTCCACCTGTCTTTTTACCTTAACATGACGAGCAGATTCCGCCGCCTTCGCTGAATCAAAAAACTAAAATCATGCAGATAAGCATAAGCGATCGACACCTCGATATCTACCTTCACGTTTTGCCTCAAGGCTGTACAAAGCTTCAAGTAATCTGTCCCACTATGGCCCGGAAATAGCTCACGGATATATCGTAAGCTCTCCTTTGATAAAAGTACGGCAGCTTTGCCATCTATTACATTTTCTATAAGAATAAAATCTCTTGAAATGAATACCCCTAAATTATGCATTGATACCTTCAAAATCCGTCACAAATCGCTCGAATCCATTTCTTTCCAGCCACTCTGACACCTCCTGTATAGTTGGCATAATGTTCACACTTCATAATCAAAACGATAACTGGACGCTCATGCGCATCCGCATATACCGTATATCGCTTGGAGAAAAATATTTTTTTTCCCGACATAGCTACATGCGACGGATCAGGTTCCCAAAAACAGGGGCGTAGGAACGTATTTAAAAGTGGGGGGGCTGAAGTGAACTTGATAAAGTGGGCGTGGTCATTATGTGCCATGACGTAATATTACGTCATGGCCCGCGAGACTAACAAACCATGTATAGTCGCATGGCCGTAGACAACTTAGGGGCTATAAAATATGGGGGTGCGTGCCCCCTCCTGCCCCTAAATAGTGTAAGCTCCCCCAATGGGGTCTGGGGCGAAGCCCCAGCCGCTTTAACCGTTTCCTTATTTGTTGTTAGCAAAAACTTAACATTAAATGCACCCGGCTCTACACGGTATAGCAACGAATGCTACTCCTATATATTTTTGTTAGTTGACCTTTTCAAAAATCACTTGCCCCCGCGGAGATTTTTTGATCCGCTTTGTCATTTCTTCGATACTAGTAGTGTCTAATGTATCACGAAGGATTACATTTGCCTTTACTGCGTCTTGAACAGCTAAGTTCAGAGCATGGCCATAGCAATGGATATACAAAGCTCTATGCTCATTTTGAAGTATAGTATTTGATACATATGTTATACAGCCTGCCATTGTAGTTAACTAGCCCACTGTCCACAACAATTCTGACGTGAAGGGATAACCTCACCAAAATGTCTTCTATTGTTTGGATGATGCTTTCTGCAGAGATTGAGTCCATGCAGTGGACTATACTCTACTCACAATCGACCGCTATCAATGATTACAGTTAATTCTAATTATACGAGATGCGGTTAACATTTTAATATTTTCTCACAAGGAAAATTTAGGGGTGCTCAAGCCCCCCCTTACCTTCCCTTGTTTACGACCTTGATATTATTATTACGTGCCCGTTACTATCTTTCGCCATGAAGCACGTGTCACATGTACATATACCGCAATAATTAATTATTCATACACAATAATAAAAGTGGGGGGGCTTAGCCCCCACACATTTAAAAGTGGGGGGGCTATAGTCCCCTCAGCCCCCCCCTTCCTACGCCTATGAAAAAGGAGACGTTTTGAAGACTTTAGAACTTGTACGAGGCATTATTACCCTAGTCAGTGTACATAGTCAGTGTACACAAAGATTCCAGTGGCCAAGATTTATGACGTCTAGTGCGCCCTGCACGTGCAACTTAGCCAATGGTGTGGTTGAAGGAGGAATTTGAAAGGATGCGGGTAAAACCTTCTGCGTTTCTTGTGAGAGGCAGATGATGGGTGACAAAATCAAAGAAGGTTGGTAGCAGCTCTTCAAATGCTTTTCAATTTGTTTATGTGCGCTTGAGTGTGTGTTTGTGTGAAAGTTGTGGATAAAAGCTATCAGAATGGACCTTCCAGTGAAGGTTTTGACAGAGTGTGCATATGTCTGTGTGTGTGTGTGGGGGGGGGGGGGGGGGGAGAAGATATGGCAGGAGTATATATTCAATCATTTCCTCTCTATATGTATTGCCCACCCAGGGCAGTACTGGGTCCACCTCCCATAAGGGACTCGAGAACATAACTCAGAACCTTGTACCAACAATACAACAGCTCATGGAGAAGGTGGGTCTATCAGCATGTGGCTTTGATATACATGTATGTATCTTTATGAAAGCACACCCTGTTTCTGGCTATTTTATAATTAATTATTGGGTCATGATGACAATGATGTCATGAACTGTTCTTTATCATACATGTATGTGCTTAGCTAACCCCAAATAATGCCTCCCTTAGTTACAACATTCTGCCCCAACTTTAATAATTCCCTCCTCTTTTCCACAAGGTCTATATACACTTGCAAACGAGTGTAACACGTTTAAATGAATATAAAGCCTGCTTGTGATGGCATTTTATCTTCCATGTGTTATCTGTTTTGTGTGAACAGTTAGCCTAAGCCAAAGAGCACTATGCTAAGTAGTGACTGCTGTGTTCCAACTAAACCAAGGAAAAATGAGGTGGATTTACACTAAAGTTGAAACTTGAAACAGGAAACTTCAAATAAATCCACCTAATTTCTCCTTGGCGTAGTAGGAACACAGCAGTCGCTACTTAGCATAGTGCTTTTTGCATGCTTCATTATTCAAATTATTTGAGGTTAGTCATTCATTCCTGGTTTGGGGGGGGGGGGAGGGTGTCTTTAGACTCCTTAGACCGCCCCCCTGGATCTGCCACTGGATGGATTAGTTGGCTCTACTCTGTCACATCATGGCCATACATAGAGCTCCTAAAGTGAGACTACCCAGGCAAATTAAGGTCAGGTTATGTTTCCCTTTCCTACATAAAATTTGTCAGGTTATGCAATTGCAGCTTTTCACGCTTATGCTCTCATAATGAGGATCTGGTTAGTCAAATGTAGGATTTATGCCCTACCCCCGGCCTAGAAATGACAGAACTTTATTTTGTATTGTGTAATATATTACAAGTTTAGGGTTTATAGTCTATGATACAAGCCCTTATCAGCCTCACACACAGTGTGAGATTTGTTCATGTAAAGGGTTTGATGTGTGTGTGTGTGTGTAAAGGGTGTGTGTGTGTGTGAATGGTGTGTGTGTGAAGGGTGTGTGTGTGGTGTGAAGGGTGTGTGTGTGTGAAAGAGAGAGAGGACTGAATGCTCAGTTGGTATTGCTTTTCTTTTTTTACCACTTCACTCATGTGCAGTGGGATCATTGATTCATCCTGAAAGCTTTGCAATGAGTGTGATTATGTGTCTAAAACAAAACTGTCTAAAAATGAAAATTTTTTAACAGTATGATAACAGGTCAATCACAGATAAGCCTTTCACAAACTGCTGCTTCATGGTCCCAACCTGTAGCTTCATGTAGATCCACTAATTCGTTAGCAGCACTTCAAGTTAGTTTTAGAACAGGGGTTTAGCATACTTTCCAGCATATTGCAAATTAATCTGCGTTTGCTGCAAGGGGGAAACAAGATGTGTTCTATGATTGGATTGATTTGTGCACTGTATGCATGGAGTCATTCTTTGTCAGACCAAGATCTGACACTCATGTGTCTGTCAAATTTAGTTCCCATTTTTCATATATACATGTATGTCGTATAACACAAACATCATACTTTTATCAAATTCTATTTTTTGTGCATGTTGTTTATAACGCCGGTTCCATGAGAAACGGGTACACATTTGTTTGGAACAGCATAAATGAAACTAATCGGTCATGCATGTATCTCAAAATCAATAAATATATACTCTTTTCCTTTTCCTCTTAGTAATATTAGTGTCACATAACATCTTACCTCTCATATTGTCCATTGTAGATACTGTATGGCTACCCATTTTTGGCACAGTTGAAAGGATTGAACATAAAATAAAAGATACACACCTTTTGATGATTCTTGGTGTTTGAATTTTTAAAAACTGGGACTTTGCGGGATGTCTTCGGGAACTAGATTTGAATTAGGGTGGACATTTTAGGCCCTCAGCCCTTCTGTGTTGGCTGTTATGATATCCCTACCACTGTAATGATACTTTTACGTCTGAGATAAGTGTAGCAGACCTTATTAGAATAAAGATCTTTGAGTCTAGATAGCTAGATTGCGCCATAGTCAACTAGGCAAATCCAGGCAGGCGGGGCTATGTCTCCTTTGTGTGTTACCGATGTGCAAGTACATAAAGACAGTCTGTGTACTAAATGACCACAATCATTTTGCTAGTGCAGTCTTGTTTTATGAATGTCTGTTGATACAAAGGCTTGCTGTGATCCTTTTAAACTCCCTCCTTAAACATCCTGCCACCCCGTGTCTTGACAACGAACTTTGTGCTGCGTTGCAGCAAGCTTATACTGATAGCACACACATACACCATAGAGGTAACGAAGAACGGGCACACAAACACACATACATCCACAAATCTATGCACGCCTAGGCTTTTAGACCGTCACACTTGAGAGCCCCTGCTCCACAGAATTCTTAACATAGCCATCCTTAGCTGACTCTGACCTCCCAACGCCCATGGCGCTTGAACAGTCTATCTGGCACCCCAGCATTAGCTGCAGCTGTTGCTCCCCCAGCTCGCATGCCAAACAACTTGGGGTCCATGCCCAATTGCTCAATCTTGGCTAAAATAACTCAACTCAAAAGACTGTAACTCAAACGACCCTCTTTTCTAAGCACTTGCCACTCTTAGTAGATACAATAGCCTTAAACAACTTGTCTGATGTGTGAGACAAACCTGCCATGCTAAAATATTTCTAGGGGACAAGGGCCGCCGTCCTTCAACAGACCCCTCACCTCTTCATTTGATGATGAGGTATAGGGAATTTCCCCAAGGGAAAAAACTTCCCACAGGAGGATCCCGTAGGCCCACACGTCCCCCTCGAGGGTGAATCTCCCACTACTGATTACTTCGGGCGCCATCCACCGCACTGGTAGCACCATCCACCGCACTGGTAGCACCATCGGAGCGTCAGCAGTGAGGGCTGAGGTCAGGTCAAGGGTCAGGTCAAAATCTGCCACTTGTGACCAACGAGGCAGTTTCTTGCAACCAGGTCACAGTGGATGTGTCCCATCCCAGCAAGGTAGCTCATCCCGCAGGCCACCTGCCTAACAATGTCCTGTAATTGGTCGTTAGTGGGGGGGCCTTGGTGGTGGTGGTGGTGGTGGAGAGGAGGATGAGAAGAGAGGTAGTGTGGTGGTGAGGGTGTCCTAGTTCTCCTCCTGAGGTAGGTCAGTAGGTCACCCTGGTCCATGAACTCGGACACTATGCCAAAAGGAGTCACTTCAGTGCAAATTCCGATAAGGCCAAGCACGTTAGGATGTCGGTAAAGGAACATCTTTTTAGCCTCGTTTATAAAGGCATCCATGCCATCTTTGAAGTTGGTCCTGATCAATTTGACCGCCACTGACACTGTCCTATCCCCGCTCAACCTGCGACACTTCACCACCTTCCCGTGCCTGCCCTCCCGAGGGGGCATTCAAAATTGAGTGTCCGTCTGTCCACCTGGGGGAGGGAGTCTCCATCCTGTCACCCCGTGTCTTGACAACGAACTTTGTGCTGCATTGCAGCAAGCTTATACTGATAGCACACACACACACCATAGAGGTAACGAAGAACGGGCACACAAACACACATACATCCACAAATCTATGCACGCCTAGGCTTTTAGACCGTCACACTTGAGAGCCCCTGCTCCACAGAATTCTTAACATAGCCATCCTTAGCTGACTCTGACCTCCCAACGCCCATGGCGCTTGAACAGTCTATCTGGCACCCCAGCATTAGCTGCAGCTGTTGCTCCCCCAGCTCGCATGCCAAACAACTTGGGGTCCATGCCCAATTGCTCAATCTTGGCCAAAATAACTCAACTCAAAAGACTGTAACTCAAACGACCCTCTTTTCTAAGCACTTGCCACTCTTAGTAGATACAATAGCCTTAAACAACATGTCTGATGTGTGAGACAAACCTGCCATGCTAAAATATTTCTGCATCATACTCACAGGGCATGTGGGTGTGCCAGTACGTGCATTAACAAGGGATGCCCCCTCCCTGTACTAATCTCTGTTTTACTGGATACAATATTAATAACCATGTGTTGCTCATCAAAGGACACATCCTAACATTTTAGCTTTATTAACTCATCACAATGGAGAAAACACAATTTCCTTACCTTGCTAGCACCGGGTCCCGTGAGGTAGCTTCTTGAAATGCTGCTCAAGCTGAATGTAGTTCCAGCTTATGATATTCTTCAATCTCTTCATTTCTTCATCTGGACGTTCCATGACCAATAGTAGCCTTTACAATGCATCCGTATTTGCATGTGAATTCATGTTTCTGTAGAGGAATAACCAGAGAGCCACACTTAAGAGCCTTGCAGCTGTTACTGCAGGTAGGCTTTTCGCTGGGTGTGGGTTGGATGTGAGAGGCTGGTCATCTGATTGCCCAATACGTATTGCTGGAACCGCTTAATCCCCCCATACCAATGCCTTTTCAAATTGCGAGTACTTCTGTTTCGAGTCAGACAATGTCCATGATGCAAAAGATATGTGTTCTCCAGGCCCATTATGAGGAAATACAGCCCCTAGCCCATACACACTGGGATCACAAGCACCAGTGGTCAGTTAGGAATAGATTGGGTTCTTCTAAGGCAGTCATCAGTTTAGATTTGACATGTGAATAAAATTTTAGCTTTGTGGGAATAAGATTGTATCATTCTGAAATCATCTACGTGATTGTGAATAAAATTCAGTAGGTCTATTCTATTTTTGTATTGTCATTGATACCTTGTTGCCTTTCTTATAAAGAATGCTTAACAGTCAGTTGTCCAATCGTTTTCACTAGAAAAAAAAAGCCAATTAAGAAAATTATAAACATTGATACCTTTAGTGCTAGTTATTTCTAAGCTCCTGATGTGACTGATCCCATCACTAAGGTTATAATCCTGGTGGTGAAGACCCAGCAAGCCGTCTAGAGTACGTGCAGTGATTTGTACGTGATTTGTTCATCCACACGGACCTGTTTGACACTACCAAGAAGGTATTGGCTGCCGGCTTGGTTGTTATGGTGTATGTGCTTGGAGCTGCATACAGGATCAGTGTGGACAAGGACTGTCCGACTGCGGGTGATATGGCGTTGTGCGGGTCTTTTTAATCTGCAACAGACGACTTACTACTCTCATAACGTCAGCTTCAAACTCTGACGTCCTTGATCGGAATGGAGCTATAGAGGAATAGAAAATCTACAGAAGAACTCGTCAATTTATTTATCTGCAACCGTTACCGCCTCCTGGTTGGGTATTGCGTAAGCGTCCACCCACTTGGTGAAGTAATCTGAAGCCACAAGTATGTACCGATTGGTGGTCTCCCCGGGAGATATAGGTCCCACTATATCTACAGCTACTATTTGCATAGGGTACCCGGTACTAACCTCACGTGATGGTGTTTTCCTTCCGGCACATTTAGGGCACGAACTACACCACTCCTGCACATCCTTAGCATGTCCCGGCCAATAGAACCGTTCTTTGAGACTCAATATATCTTTTCTGATAGCTGCTGGAGCTACCACCTGCAAATGAATTTTACCCTGGTTGTTTTCATAGCGCCTACACAGTATACCATCTTTTAGTACTAATTGTTCCCAGTGCTGTACTAAAATGCTCAGTTCTTTACATTTCCCTTCTAACTATGAATGAGGTGTTGCTATGATTCCTCTTGTATGACATGTTCCCCAACCAGAGAGCTAGGGACGTAGGGATCACTGCCAGCAAGCCTTATCTTCAGCTGAAGTGGGATCTGCAGAGATGATGTCAGGCAGGTGCTGATGATGTCATAGTCCATCGCAAGGGATTCCTTACTGTGACATAGTGGCCTCCTATGACCTCATACAGGGCGAGGGATTCTGCTGAAGATATGAAGTTATCCCGTAGGCTATCGAAGCAGGAATAGAGGAAAACATGGTTCTAGCTGAAGTTTAAATATTATTTTTTATTTTAATCTTTAATCTCCAGGGCCAGGTCCTACGCGTAGGACCAAACTTTCAACATTTGTTCTAACTTGAAATAAAATAATCTAGCATCCATGTCTTCATTGTTCTGTGATGTCACATCATACTTAATTTAAATATTAATTTTAACGTGATTGAGGTGGCCTGAAATACCTGTTAAATATTTTATTGTTGCAGAAAAATGTATGACAACTGTAGGTTTTTAAAAATGATTTATCTAGCTTGATGTGTGTGCTACTTTACAAAATCTTTGGCAGTTCCATATCCAATCAGTTTTGCCATTTTCTACTGACGATGCAGTACTCCTTACATGCATTTAGCTATATTTTCAAAACAAAACCTACTGACCAGAAAGCACATATATTGAGATGATAATGTTAATTAACTACAGTCCAACTCTGCCTAAATGGCTTTTGAAGCAATCTCGTGTACAGCATCCATACAGGTCATTCTCTCCAATGTTTGAGCATCCTACACAATAATATGATGTCTTTGCTGAACATATCCTGCACTTCCGTTGCTTTCGACCAGTTGCACCACTGTATGAAGGGGTGTGTTTTACAAAATCTAGTCGATGGCATACATCGATCTGTATGCAGTAAACAAATTATGCCACCAACTATGAGTGTACCATTGTCGCTCAAACGCCAAGGACCCCTGGCGGTAGTGATTGTGCACATCTATAGCACCAAAGCAGCTGAAAATAAGTTCTATTATTGAAGGTCGAGAGATCTCTTTATAGTAGGTAACTGTTTCATACATTCCATCTTTTTCCACCTTCTTGTGTAGTTTACGTTTTCTGGGATTCCCAGGAAGGGTCGTACCTGCATTTGAAATAATGGTCTTCAACTTTCTGTCTTTCCAACTAAGTGCATACATATTTGTGTTCTGTGGTGCAGATGGATCAATTAATAAAGTATCTCGTACTGCCCAAACATGCCCATGAGGTAACAAAGACTGCTTGTGGCTGGTAGGATGGTCAATATCTGCAGAAGGACCAGGTACATCATCGCTGTTAAACATAAAAAATATACATGTACGTGAACTTTGCATCATGTATACATTGCATACTTGCATGCATATACATGTAATGTATAGTACAGTAGCGGTCAAAATAAAGTTTCCGTAACGTGCAGTTTTACGGAAGCCGTAAAGTGTGATAATTAACGTGCGGTTCCCGCGGTCGTTAAAATAAACTGATTAAACCACGCCACCACAAAGGCGTCACGACGGTTAAATTATGTAGTCCGTTTAAACGGCAAGTAGTCGTAAGTAACGGCGTAAATAAAAAACGGCGATGATAACGCCGTTTTATGTGCACGTGCTCGCTTCCCGACTCGTCGCCTGTGCTTTTTCAAAATGGTTTACTCCCACTACCAAAAGCTGCGTATCCTGTTCTTTTTTTCGAAAGGTTTAAATCCACCTGCCATTTTAAAACGCCTAGAAGAAGAAGGCATGTACGCAACTAGGCAAGGCATATTGAAGTTTATCAAGAAGTTCAAATCAGATGGCACTATTGGAAGAAAGCCTGGGGGTGGACGTAAGTCGAAGGTAACGGCGGAAGTAAAAGCCATCGTTGAAGAGCAGATGAAGAAGGATGATGAAACAACTGCGTCGCAACTGCACGCTCTTTTGAATGCTCGGGGTCATTACCTATCGTTTAGAACGATACTTCGGTGCAGAAGTGCTTTGGGCTGGACCTTTCGCGGAAGCGCATACTGCCAGATGATACGGGAGCCAAATAAACTGAAGAGACTGGATTGGGCAAAACTACACCTGCACGAGGCTGAAACAGGATTCAAGGACGTGCTCTGGACGGATGAGTGCACAGTGCAGCTGGAGTCACATCGCCGCTTCTGCTGTCGCAAGCGAGGAGAGCCACCCAAAAACAAACCTAGGTACAGTTAAATATCGTATCATGTATTACATTTGCAAATTTATTTATAGGGCTAAACATCCTACCAAAGTTCATGTCTGGGCAGGTATCAGTATTGAAGGAGCAACAGGAATCTGCATCTTCGATGGGATCATGAAGGCTCCATTATATGTTGAAATCCTGCAAGATACATTGCTACCATTTTTATCAGATATCCTTCCCCACAGCCATCGTTTTATGGCAGACAATGACCCAAAACACACGTCACGGCTGGCTCAACGGTTCATCTCGGACAATAGGATAAACTGGTGGAGAACGCCTGCAGAGTCACCGGACTGCAATCCCATAGAGAATCTGTGGCATGAATTAAAGGAGTATATGAGAAGAGAAATCAAGCCGCGAACAAAAGATGAGCTTATTGCTGGTATAATTGCATTTTGGCATACTGTAGATAAAGAGAAGTGCCAGAAATATATTAGACATCTGAGGAAAGTTATACCTAAGGTCATTGAACTCAATGGTGCTGCAACTGGTTATTGATTATTTTGCATATACATGAACACGTATAAATAAGACTGATTTTTTTGGAATGTCCACCCGGCACTGTACCAATCATATGGGAGGGAAAGTTTGTGCATGACATATCTTAGGTGCCTATTATTTTAAAAAGGAGGCAGTTTGTGGCTTGTTGGAAGAAGGTGCTTTCTTTTATTTTTAAACAAAGGTGGTTTGTTTCACTGTCTTTGTGCCTAACATAGAACAAATATTTACTTGTAGCTGTGCTGATTAGCAAACATTCCACACATCCTTATAGGGAGGTGTTTGTGCAGTGATCTAATGCCTATCAAAGGGGAGGAGGGGGTTTTGACATAAGGATGCCTATCAAAGGGGAGGAGGGGGTTTGGGCGTCCTGATGCCTATCAATGGGGAGGAGGTAGTTTGGGCGTATAATGCCTATCAAAGGGGAGGAGGGGGTTTGGGCATCCTGATGCCTATCAATGGGGAGGAGGTAGTTTGGGCGTACTGATGCCTATCAAAGGGGAGGAGGGGGTTTGGGTGTCCCGATGCCTATCAAAGGGGAGGAGGGGGTTTGGGTGTCCTGGTGCCTATCAATGGGGAGGAGGTAGTTTGGGCGTATAATGCCTATCAAAGGGGAGGAGGGGGTTTGGGTGTCCTGATGCCTATCAATGGGGAGGAGGTAGTTTGGGCGTATAATGCCTATCAAAGGGGAGGAGGGGGTTTGGGTGTCCTGATGCCTATCAAAGGGGAGGAGGTAGTTTGGGCGTATAATGCCTATCAAAGGGGAGGAGGGGGTTTGGGTGTCCTGATGCCTATCAAAGGGGAGGAGGGGGTTTGGGCGTATAATGCCTATCAAAGGGGAGGAGGGGGGTTGGGTGTCCTGATGCCTATCAATGGGGAGGAGGTAGTTTGGGCGTATAATGCCTATCAAAGGGGAGGAGGGGGTTTGGGCGTCCTGATGCCTATCAATGGGGAGGAGGTAGTTTGGGCGTATAATGCCTATCAAAGGGGAGGAGGGGGTTAGGGTGTCCTGATGCCTATCAATGGGGAGGAGGTAGTTTGGGCGTATAATGCCTATCAAAGGGGAGGAGGGGGTTTGGGTGTCTTGATGCCTATCAAAGGGGAGGAGGGGGTTTGGGTGTCCTGATGCCTATCAATGGGGAGGAGGTAGTTTGGGCGTCCTGATGCCTATCAAAGGGGAGGAGGTAGTTTGGGTGTCCTGATGCCTATCAATGGGGAGGAGGTAGTTTGGGTGTCCTGATGCCTATCAAAGGGGAGGAGGTAGTTTGGGCGTACAATGCCTATCAAAGGGGAGGAGGGGGTTTGGGCGTCCTGATGCCTATCAATGGGGAGGAGGTAGTTTGGGCGTATAATGCCTATCAAAGGGGAGGAGGGGGTTTGGGTGTCCTGATGCCTATCAAAGAGGAGGAGGGGGTTTGGGTGTCCTGATGCCTATCAAAGGGGAGGAGGTAGTTTGGGTGTCCTGATGCCTATCAAAGGGGAGGAGGTAGTTTGGGCGTACAATGCCTATCAAAGGGGAGGAGGGGGTTTGGGCGTCCTGATGCCTATCAATGGGGAGGAGGTAGTTTGGGCGTATAATGCCTATCAAAGGGGAGGAGGGGGTTTGGGTGTCCTGATGCCTATCAAAGGGGAGGAGGTAGTGTGGGCGTATAATGCCTATCAAAGGGGAGGAGGGGGTTTGGGTGTCCTGATGCCTATCAATGGGGAGGAGGTAGTTTGGGCGTATAATGCCTATCAAAGGGGAGGAGGGGGTTTGGGTGTCCTGATGTCTATCAATGGGGAGGAGGTAGTTTGGGCGTATAATGCCTATCAAAGGGGAGGAGGGGGTTTGGGTGTCCTGATGCCTATCAATGGGGAGGAGGTAGTTTGGGCGTATAATGCCTATCAAAGGGGAGGAGGGGGTTTGGGCGTCCTGATGCCTATCAATGGGGAGGAGGGGGTTTGGGTGTCTTGATGCCTATCAATGGGGAGGAGGTAGTTTGGGCGTCCTGATGCCTATCAAAGGGGAGGAGGTAGTTTGGGTGTCCTGATGCCTATCAAAGGGGAGGAGGTAGTTTGGGCGTATAATGCCTATCAAAGGGGAGGAGGGGGTTTGGGTGTCCTGATGCCTATCAAAGGGGAGGAGGTAGTTTGGGCGTATAATGCCTATCAAAGGGGAGGAGGGGGGTTGGGTGTCTTGATGCCTATCAAAGGGGAGGAGGGGGTTTGGGTGTCTTGATGCCTATCAAAGGGGAGGAGGGGGTTTGGGCGTCCTGATGCCTATCAAAGGGGAGGAGGTAGTTTGGGTGTCCTGATGCCTATCAAAGGGGAGGAGGTAGTTTGGGCGTATAATGCCTATCAAAGGGGAGGAGGGGGTTTGGGTGTCCTGATGCCTATCAAAGGGGAGGAGGGGGTTTGGGTGTCCTGATGCCTATCAATGGGGAGGAGGTAGTTTGGGTGTCCTGATGCCTATCAAAGGGGAGGAGGTAGTTTGGGCGTATAATGCCTATCAAAGGGGAGGAGGGGGTTTGGGTGTCCTGATGCCTATCAATGGGGAGGAGGTAGTTTGGGTGTCCTGATGCCTATCAAAGGGGAGGAGGTAGTTTGGGCGTATAATGCCTATCAAAGGGGAGGAGGGGGTTTGGGCGTCTTGATGCCTATCAATGGGGAGGAGGTAGTTTGGGCGTCCTGATGCCTATCAAAGGGGAGGAGGTAGTTTGGGTGTCCTGATGCCTATCAAAGGGGAGGAGGTAGTTTGGGCGTATAATGCCTATCAAAGGGGAGGAGGGGGTTTGGGTGTCCTGATGCCTATCAAAGGGGAGGAGGGGGTTTGGGCGTCCTGATGCCTATCAATGGGGAGGAGGTAGTTTGGGCTTACTGATGCCTATCAAAGGGGAGGAGGGGGTTTGGGCAACTACTCAGAGGGATTGAGAGATTTTTTTAAAAAGGATTTACTAAAGCTGTGCTGATTGGTAGTTATTTGACACATAAGGGAGGTGTTTGTATGATCTAATGCCAATCAAAGGGGAGGTGGCTTTGGGTGTACTCATGCCTAACTGATGCCAATCAAAGGGGAGGTGGGGGATTGGGGCTTGTCACTAGGTGTATTTAACATGCATGCTAAATTCACTAACTGCTACATATACACATTGCAAAAAACTACAGCCAGAATCACTACACCATGAAAACGCGGTCTCACTTTGGCCTTAAACGTTTGCAACTTTGTTGGACAGCTTCCATACACTTTTTCCAAAGATCTTCAAAGCCAACAGTGTTATTCCAATATTGTGGAAGCTGTTGAAACATGATATCCTTTAAATATTGAAGTTCCCTAACAGGTAGTGCATGCAGAGTACCAGTTCCAAAAGGTGTGCATCGTATCATAACGTCATCTCCAAATATAGCTTCTCTTGCTAACTTTTGGGCTAAAGTAGGTGCCTTTCCCTCACCTTTAAGCTTAGAATTTTTAATTAGTACTACCTCCACAGAAGATAGGCGCTCTTTCTGTATAGCAGATGAGGGTAGAGGTTGTCCAGGAGGCACATCTTTGCCCTCTGCTGTCCCTTGAGGTGGTTGTACAGAGGAGGACTGAGATGATGCACTACCACCCAGGGCCAGTTGGGCCAGTATGGAAGACATTGGTGACTGAGATGGAATAGAAGTGCCCATTGCTAGTTGAGGTGGAGCAAAAGACATTGGTGACTGAGATGGTAAAGAAGTGTAAGGTGGTATAGAACTGCTCAGTGCTGGTTGAGGTGGAACAGACGACATTGGTGACTGAGATGGTACAGAAGTGTAAGATGGTATTGAAATGCCCAGTGCTGGTTGGGTTGGAACAGAAGACATTGGTGACTGAGATGGTATAGAACTGCCTAGTGCTGGTTGAGATGGAACAAAAGACACTGGTGACTGAGATGGTACAGAAGTGTGAGATGGCATAGAAGTGCCCAGTGCTGGTTGAGGTGGAACAAAAGACACTGGTGACTGAGGTGATAAAGTACTGCCCAGTGCCAGCTCGAATGGTGCAGAAGTGGATACTGGAGATTCAGACAGCGTAGGAGCTTCAGTAATGGATGTTGAATAGTGAGGTGCAGCCAACAGTCGAGGGGCAAATCTGGATGGTGTGAGAATGTGCCTTGTTGTTTGAACAGATACTTGTTCGAGTGCAGTTAATCTTTTCACTAAGTTGTCAATTAGTTGCTCCACTTTGGTAAGACGATACTGAAGATCTTGAACAGTTGCTTGCAGCAATATGCGGTCCTGTAAACCTGAAATGTTGTGTTTGCTACAAGGTAGTGATTGTGCAACAAAAGCACCTACCAGGTAATGAAATGTCAGAATCAGATGAGTATGATGAGAGTGATGAGGATAATTGTTCACCATCTAAATACAAAAATAGTAAAGTAATGTTTATACATGTAAATCAAGATTTTCTTGCCATACTGCTTACCTCCAGCTGATGTATATGTAACACCATTAGGTTTGGAAACAGTGCCTGTAGCATGTTTGCTAATCGCAGAGCCTTTTGGGTATAAATGTACATGTTCATTATAAAGTATAGAACTCTAAATGTTACATACCTCCTGCATCTGTCACCGCTGCTGTGGATGGTAGATTAGAACTATAAACTAACATTCATTTTTACTAGAGCAAATTAGTCTTACCTTTTTCATGTAAAGCAATTTGCAGGATTTTTCCCACAGCAGCAGGTTTCCTAGGCTTCTTTTTGATAGCATCACTACCCTTCTTGCTGCCCTTTCCTTCATTTGCTTTAAATTTCTTTACTCTTTTTGGTGGTGACTGCTCTTCCATCTTCTCTACATCCTCCTCTTGCACCTTCTCATCATTTGCATCCTTATTCTTTTTCCCTCTATTATCATCCCTCTTTCTTTGCACTGACTGCTCTTCCATCTTCTCTAAATCCTCCTCTCGCACCTTCTCATCATTTACATCCTTACTCTTTTTCCCTCTATTATCATCCCTCTTTCTTTGCACTGACTGCTCTTCCATCTTCTGTACATCCTCCTCTTGCACCTTCTCAAAAGGTGTGTAGGTACCATCAATAAAGCCTTCCTCAAGAGCTGCCATCTCATCCTTGGTACCTATATACATGTATGAGTGACAAATTTTAACATGCCCGTTTTTTCTAATACAGTCTACCCTCGATATAGTCCGTGCTACGGGAACCCCCAAACTAGCGGACTGTAGGACAAACGGATAGTAGCGATGCGAAGTTTAGCTTACGAAGGGTTAGTAGTTGGCAAGAAAAATAGCGGACATTATCGCGGATGGACTGTATCGAAGCGGACACTATCGAGGGTAGACTGTAGCAATAGAATCAAATGCGGTAGGCTTATGTAAACTGTGGTTTAACTATCAGATGTTTCCTTGGTTACGCTATTAAGTAACAGCAATGCATCTTGTCACCTCGCAGATATACATTTCTATCGTAACATAAAGCTAGGTTAGATGCACGTGCGTGTGCTTGTGCATATATGCGCTTGCTTACCTTTTGCCAAAATCTTTCCAACATACTCCTTTCTGTGCACCTTCACCTTACAGTTCTCACCGATCTTATCGGACGACAACGTGTCTCCAGATACTACTGACACCGACTCTTCATCTGGCCAGTGAACTAAATAGTAATTGTCTATACATGGTGACAGGTGGGTATATTAAAACATCGGTAGACAATCCTTTTTCTCTTACCGGATTGAATTATCTTCAGCGATCTCCTAAGGCTGGTTGGGTTCATCTTGATGCGTCAATAATCAAAAACCGTTCTCGAGCGTAAATATCAACGCCGTTACGATCACACGTCAAATGTAACGCCGTTGAAATATACGCCACGTGTGTGCGTGCGCATACAATAACGTAACGGGCGTTCAACGGTTTAAGAACTAATTAAAACGCCGTTCTAATACCGCGCGGTTTCTATAATTGCACAACGCCGTTTACGTGAAACTGCACGTTACGGAAACTTTATTCTGACCGCTACTGTATGTCGCGCATGCAAGTGCGTACCGTTGAGGTTCGCCGCTCTTTTCGTCCGTGGAAGAGTCTTTACTCCCATCTTCACTATCATCTGCTGGCAAAGGACTGTTTTCATCTACCTGAAGTACTTCACGGGGCTTTTTCTTTACCTTTCTAGGCGCTGAGGCTTTTAGCTGCCCAAAGACATGCGGCAAACAAATGGCTTTTGTAGATTTTGTCGTGGAGCCCCCGTCTTCCCACTGCACTACATACTTTTTATTATGTGGAGTGCTAGAGACCTGCCTTATAACCCCCTTCTTTCCATAGTTCTTCTTTATCTTCACGACGATATCTGTGCCTACTCGAAGTTGACCCGCCATTATTACAACTATGTGGCTTTGCTTTATACTGCATGTCTCGATCAATCACGTATAATAAGGAGGTTGTCCAATTTTTTGCTCTGAAAAGTATCACTGAAGACAATAGAGTTTTTATTCCATTCTTCTTGCATACTGTTTGCCCAAAATACTAACTTTTACCTGCGTCCTATGCGAGTTTGCTTTCATGAGTGCGTGCTTGAAATGATTGGTACAAATTCAAGTATTACGGTCTTGAATGATAGTACAGCAAATTCAAATGACAATAATCAATGGACGTTTGACAGTAACTAACCCCCTTAATGGACTTTTGACAGTAACTAACCCCTACCTCGTTGTAGGCCACCAGAGAACCACTCCAGTCCATGAAGGGGACTCCCTTCCCAGCACATGAGGCTCATCCTCACACATATCTACCCAACTAAAAAATCTTAGATTAATAGCAGTATAATCTACTTTTTATTTAATATACTTTAAAACACGCTGACCCCCTGTCAAAGCTGGTCGACAAGATGTATTGGTGAGACAGATGAATTGGTCCCCCAGAACAATACATCTTTAGATGAAATATGAGTTGTACTGTGCTCATTGTAGCTGTTATGACAACCAAAAATAGTGCATCCAATGAGTGCGCACCACAAGAGTAGAAGTAGGTAGTAGAAGTAGGTAGTCAACATTGTGGCTTTGGCTAAAGAAATGGTGGCCGGCTAGGCACATCACGGTTACGTTGATGGTCGTATGGAGCCCGCGGAGTGTGGGCAGGTTGTCGGTGATATCGATAATACCCACACCTACGATCATAGACTAGACTTGTTCCTGTGATCCCATCACTAAGGTTATAATCCTGGTGGTGAAGACCCAACAAGCCGTCTAGAGTACGTGCAGTGATTTGTATGTGCAGTGATTTGTTCATCCACACAGACCCGTTCGACCCTACCAAGAAGGTATCGGCTGCCGGCTTGGTTGTTACAGTGTATGTGCTAGGAGCTGCATACTGGATCAGTGTGGACAAGGACCACGTGTATCTGGACTACGGGCAGTGGCGTAGTGTGATAGTTGAGCGCCCGGGTACATAACGCCCTAATGGCGCCCCCCCCTCCCCCCCCCCCCCGCGCGCGCGCGCGCTATTCGTACCTGTGTGTTATATAACCGCTATTTTCAATCATTCACATGTATAATACACGGAAATGAAACTTGTTTCTTGCTATAGATATATTCGTCTGACTTTTGCTGATGCAAATGTGTCAATAACTTCATCAAAGTTAATACACTCCAACGTTTCTCTTTCTATACTCAATAGAGCAAGGTTGCTAAATCGATCTTGTCCCATCGACGAACGCAAGTAGGACAAAATTAGTTTTAATTTGCTGAAAGCGTTCACAACTGGCGATAGATACAGCAATTGTAAGCAATATTTGGAGTGAAATGCGGAGATTCGGGAATACATCATCTCCATATGATATGATAAATGACAGAAGTTCTATAGGAGTCTTTGGAGAAATATCGCCTCTATTATTAAGTAGCATCCTGCAATCACAAACTTCAGTAGAGAGGTCTTCCCCGTTTATGTCAGTGTCATAGAATTTTCCTAGCTCAACACAATGATTATGGTGAGCAAGGGCATAATTGCTATTCAGTAAATTTGTCACATCAAGTAGAAAGCCGAATTTAGAATTCATGTCATCCAATCGCGAGAAACGTGTTAAAATCTCTTGGTGGAGCCTGTCAAGAATGCTTCTTAAAACTCGCTTAATCTCCTGTTCGGCAGTTAGTCCGGCATCCAGAGACAATTCATCAGGCATTCGTCGTCTTCTCCTAATCCGACGCTCCACATCTATTCCCCAATCTGTGCATCGTATCTTTGCATTCTCTATAGCATCAAGGCACAATTGGTCACCATCAGTGGCAAGGTTATGTTGCAAACCATTCAGGTCAGCTGCAGCATCCTTAAAATTCATGCTTGGATCCTGCAACCTCTTCTGAACACGATCTAGTTTTCCAAGAATTGTGTTCCAAAATTGCAACAAAACAAAAAATTCAAATTTCAAAATCGCTGCTAACAGAATCTGTGCTTCACTTCTGGTATCATGTGTCATGGTTGTATCATCGAATAACTTTTCAAGCAATCCCACCAATTCATCTAGACCAATACAAATTGCTTTCACAGCCTCTGCACGTGAACTCCATCGAGTTTCACATTCCCGCTTCACTACAAGTGGAAGCACATTTTTCAGCTCTTCCCACCGTAGGGTTGAGGCCGAGAAAAACGTATAAATTTTTTCGATTGTTCCAAAAAAGGTCACAACAATTGGATCCTGTTTGGCAGAGTGCAGTCCAGCTTAGTTCAAACTGTGATTGTCACAGTTTAGAAACAATGCACGGTGATTTCTGGCACATATCCGTTGTTGAAGACCTGATATATGACCAGCCATTACAGATGCATTATTGTAGCACTGTGACCTGCAATCACCCAGAGGTCTTCCGTCAGATTCCGAACGCTCCAGAATGACCTTCTCGAGGGTAGAGGCATCTTTTGAATGCAACTCTATAAAACCCAGAAACACTTCTTTGATACAGACTTTCTTGCATACAAAATTAATGTCAACAAACCGAATTACCTGTGATCACTGCTCCCGATGGGCAAGATCAGGTGTTGAGTCTACGAGTAAACCATAGTACTTGCTTTTTATGATGTCTTGTACCAATCGATTTCTTACACTGTTTGCAAGAATACTGATAAATTCGTTCTGAATATCTGGGGATAAGTATGAGACAGACTTAGGATTGTCTCTTGCATATTTCAGATGTTCTGAAATAATAGGATCATATTGACCAATCAGTTTCAGGAGAGAAAGGAAGTTTCCCGGATTATCACAGTCATCGCTCAATCGTTCTTCATGACCACGTAGTGCTAAGTTTTGGGAAGCAAGATATTTGATACACGCTAGCATAGTTTTTAAAACTTCTCGCCATCGCTGTTTTTCAGATAGAATCATCGCTTCAGTGCAAGCATCAATCCCTATACCAGAAGTTATTCTTCGCTCTGCTTCTTTCCACATTGTAAACGATTTGCGATGACTAGGACTGTTCTCATGTAAGACTAATTTTTCTGGCTTCTTCCATTTGCTGAACCCAGTACCTAATTCAAAAGCCGATCTGCAATTAGCCGATGAGGATGTAAACAATAAACAACAAAAGCAATATGCAACTTTATTTAGTGGTGAATATAATAACCAAGAGCGGTTCACAATACTTCCATTGGCAAGGTGACGCTGAAACCAAAAGCGCGTCATTGAACGTTCGCCAGTTGACGTGGAAAAGGGACCGCAGGCATTCTGAAACATAATTGACCCTGTTTTTATCATTTCATCTCGTAGGGACTGTGGTATGACTGAAAGATGTGAAACTGGATCGAATGTCAAATGGCCAACGTCATGATAACTTATAATGTCAAGTGTGCTACCAGATCTGCACTCCACAGAGGTAATATTGCCTAAGAAGGAACTTGCATCGTCCAATGTGCTAGTGGAGTTATCTTCATTAATTGAGTCATGATTGTCGTCGTTCATTTCAATTTCATTTGCGTCAGTGGATGTTTCAGACCTGAGTTTATCATCCTGAAAATGACCACCATCTGATTCTGCAGAAAAAGGCTGCTTCCTGAGAAAACCCTCCATCATTTTTCTGCATTTTGCTGCTTCACTCTCTAGTACCTTCCTTCTTTTGCGACTTTGAGCTCCGCTACGTTTCATTCTCTGAGCCGGTCCTTCCCTAAGCGCTCACAAGTTATCTGGCGATCCGAGATTCCGAACTGTAAAAGCGTGACACTGTGTATTAAACAGAATATGAAGGTGTCGATTGTGTACCGTATCTTCTATGTCCAGGATTAGAAAGGAATTTAAAAGTTTGCGTGCATGCGCAGATGTTTACCTTCTTACCTTATAGGTGGCATTAAGTGCCCGTTCGGCGTTCGCGACTTTGCGTTGGCGAGATAATTAATTATCTCTCGTCTTTTTGGCGCCCCCTTATCCCTGCGCCCGGGGACATATGTCCCCCCTTGCCCCCCCCCCTCGCTACGCCACTGACTACGGGATGGGACTCTGCCTGGATCCTGCCACTGGTACTACATGTAGCTATCCCGCTCATGCCCAATGACACTATAAAAGGATAAGTGGCTTTAATTAAAGCCAGCTTCTTTGTTCAACATAGAGATGGTTTAGTTGTCACAGGTGCTATGGTGACAAGCCTCCTATATTGACTACCTCTTCCACTTTATTCACCTGGTGTTTATCAGCTTAATTCTTAGATTAATGAGTTCCATAGAAATATCATTGGTTGGGCTGTGATTTGTCCCCCCCCCCCCCCTCTTGCAAATGCCACTGGCAGGACAAACAGTAGTCATGGCAACTGAGTCCATCTTCCTCTAAGCACGCAAATTTAATGAAATCATGTACCAAAAGTACAGGTACAAAGCCTGAAGACCTTGCAGGCAGACGACACAAAATCATTAGTGGTGTGCTGATAATTTGAATACTTACGGTAGGAGGGGGGTGTTGTGAGGGTGATATTGTTACTGGAGGGTTTTTAAAAACCAAAAACCAGCAAATTGGCAATTTAAAAAAGTGCCCTTATAATCTGAATGTTTATACTGCATCGAAGTGATTATTTTTTATGATAATACAAAGCAGCAACCAGCTGCCGTGACTGATGAACCTGGTACCTGTGTACATCAGTTAAGGGTGCTGGTAAAAAAAAAGTACAGGTGCTGCCGGTTCGTCAGTCAGATATGGCGGCTGCTTACTTTCTGACACAGCGGTGAGCCATTGTTTTATTTGAACTTTGTTTCGTCCTTGCTATAAACTGATACCTATTTCATATCCTTGTGATACAATCACCAGTTACATGGTCATTTGTACCGTCTAAATCTCATATTGTAACACCACTTCCCATATATATTCTCCTGTACAAATGATGCAATATGTGTACACCAAGTTGTACTGTTTATTAACTGCAACCCTGAATAAATAATTTTGGGGTAACTTAAGCATGGCCACACAGCCCATGAGCTCCATGACCTTCAAAATGTGTGCCTGACATGCATGCTCGATCGAATCCTTGTCTTCCACTGCTGGCATAATGTCAATGTCTGCAGTACTTTGATCGTGATCGTGACGGGCCCGAGCTACACATTCAGGATTTAACCAATCTGGTGGTGGTTCAGACTAAGCTCTTTCCTTGCTTGGTCGGCCACGCGTACATGGAGCAGCATTTTACGCATGCAGTTTGTTATTGCATCACACTTGTTGCACACTTTGAAAACCAATAGGAAAAATGCTTGCCGATCAACATTAAAAAAAAAAAAACGAGGAAGTGCACCCATACAAGTATGTTGTTATATACGTCACAAAGTTATAATTTATACCAAATGGCTCACTGAGAGTTGGCCTATCAGCCAATATGCTTTGAAAATCAGAAACAACTTTTTTTGGCTTAAGGTCGATGTGACATTCTATTCTCATGGAAGCGGTGTTAGTGTGTGGCACATGCATAGTTGATGTGTTATTCATCCATTAGGCGGGCTTGATTTGTATACAGAAGACCATCGTAGTCACATCAGTTTATTGATGAATGATGGACTGAAAAAAAAACGTTTGTACATTTGGAATATTAGGCCCGCCTCACTTCTATAGGTAAGCACGAATATCTCTTCTTCAGCGCTATAACCTGCTGCATATATAATAGCATTCTGATGTTATGCTCTCATGTGCACTTGGTCCAAGTATATTCTTCCATTTAGAAAAGATGACAATGGAAATAAGATTGTCAAATCAGGATGACGACAGCTGGAAACTAGAAAAAATACCAAAAACAATCTGCAAGAGTTGTTCATGAATTATCATGAAATACAGTATGTAAGTTTTTGGGGAAGGCATTGCTCCATTACAAACCTTGATTCCTTTGTCTTATGACTTGCTGGGACCCTTAGCTCGGTACTAAAGGGTGGTAAAAAGGAAGTAAAATAGTTAGAGGCCGACTGGTTCCTTTTGTAAGTCTTCTGTGTGCGTTACTTAGTATAATTTAGAGCTGTCCAAATCAAAGTGCAGAGCCTGCTAAGTAACAAAAGAGGTAACGTCAGCTTAGCTTTTGCTGAAAGGTCTCTCTATAGGCACAGAGCACATAGAAAAGGAGTCGGTTGACCATTGAAACTAACTATTCTAAGGCTTTGCTTAAAGGTCCAGATGGTAGCTGGCTTTGCCCTTTTGTCTAGACACTTGTAGTAGTAAAAGCGTGTAACGTACTCTGTGTTGTAGTGTCCCCGTAGCTACCAAAGTGTGTGGGAGGTCAGAAGTGGTGTCCGTACCTTCGTTATAGCTGTTAGCGCTTATCTGGACAGTCCAACGAATCTCGCTACTTCCATATGTGGTAGATTAGGTGTGACAGAGAAGCTTGAAGCGTGTAGTTTGGGCCCCAAATGGTTAGAGGGGGATACCGATAGTGTAGCAACCTCTCCAAGAACGAGGACCACCTCAACAGACCAAACTAGTCACCACGTAGAGTTGGCAGTGTCCAGATTAGCCGTTAGTTGTGCATACGAGCTAGCTAGCTAGGTCCCTAGACGTTGAGCTAACTATAAAATTTCTCGATTAATTCAGAACACAAAAATTTCACTTTCCAAACATGTACAGCAGTACTTGATCATGGTGGTCGAGTATGTGGTGCTGGTGGTGTAGTGAGGTGGCAGGTAGGGTTGTGTGGGGAGGGGTGTACAGGTTTGGTGAGATCAGTTCAGAGTGGGTGACAGGCAGATGTGGAAGCCACACTAGCGGTATGTGGAGGAGAGTTATAGTATCTGTCGGTGGTTGGTTATAAGGGTGGGGTGTGTAGTAAGGAGGTGAGGGTGTTAAGGGAGGGAGGTGAACCTCCATGACTGAGATGTTGTAGTGTTATGGGTCATATGTGGTTAGTGTAAGTGGAGGTGCTGTTAGTGATGGGAGGAGGGAAGGTGATGGGCATAGGTACCTGTACTTGAATGACGTTCAGATATTTGATGGTTGGGCATGGAACATGGGACCTCCACTTCATTGGCTATGTGTGGCCATGTCTGCAGTGGTCCACGGAGACCTGGTGTTTGTGGTGGGAGGCGCGGACATGGAGTGGGCAGTGTGTCTGCCAACGTCACTGACCTGGTGAGCCACTGAACATCATGTAGCATCTCTGTTCTGTGTGTAGCTACACCACGTTACTCACGTCAGCGTACACACTACACACACGTCACTGCCCACAGTCCGCTCCAACTGCTCCAGTCACATGCACACACATGCACATACGCACGTACACGTAGACCTAAACGTGTGTTGTGTGTACATCGTATGTCTTGACAGCAGTACAGACATCCTTTGTTATTGTGTTACCATCTTCACCTACACACATAGGCACCATTACAACCAAGATGAACTCTATCAAACAGACAAAGAGGGCCATATTCCCTGTGCAGGTGGATGTGTGAGTGTGCGTGAACTACCTGAGGACTATGCAAACAGTTCCATTGAAATGAATATATTAACAACTATTCCGAAGACAAAACACCTGCATGGTAAGCGAACACCACATGTCATTCAAAATGCTTAGTTTTTCATCTTTGTAATCCCCACCACCGCCTACTTGTGAAACATGCGTGACCTTGAAACACAAACAGCGCGAGGGCTGTGCGTGAAATGAATTATTTAACCCACAAGCACATGGTATTATTAGTAAATGTGATGACTGTGTTAACCCTGAAGACCTGTATATATTGCATTAATGTGTCCTTTTGTGGTCAAAGCTCTGCTAACAATGACACATTGTGTTTTTTTTTTCACATGGCCCCCTCCACCGTCACTGCTTCCCTCCCTCCCCACTCCCTCCCAGGTGTACTCTGATGTGGGGAACACTTTGCATGTATATCTCTATGACACTACTGGACAGTTTAAGTAAGTATTCACAGAGCAGTAGCTACAGCAATATAGAGTTGGGTGTGGCATTCTCACTTTCTCCCCAAACAACAGTGTCATTTGAAAGGAAATGAAAAAGGGATACAACTTTGCCTGCATAAATATTATGTAACTTCCCAGTATGCAACTCCAAGCACGTACGCCATAATGGGCTATTCCATTTTATAATCGTACACCCCCACGGAAGACAAGTTTAAAAATACATCTACCCTGGACAGCTCATGTGAGCACACAACCCCCTGGACAGTACGTTGTACCTCCCTAGGACAGCTTTGATTAAAAATTTGTCCCCTGGACAAATTCACACTACTCCCCCTGGACACATGTTTAACACCTTCATATGGATGCCCCCTGGACAATTGTCTTGAACCCCCTCAGGACATAGACGTAGTGGACACTGGTCATCCCTTGGACAACTTTATATGGAGACCTCCTGGACAATTGTTTTGAAACATCCCCCCCC
Source organism: Eunapius fragilis (assembly GCA_963681505.1). Taxonomy (NCBI): domain Eukaryota; kingdom Metazoa; phylum Porifera; class Demospongiae; order Spongillida; family Spongillidae; genus Eunapius; species Eunapius fragilis. The sequence continues at coordinate 5,860,931 of OY811990.1, forward strand.
CCCCCCCCCCCCCCTCAGGACACAGACGTAGTAGACACTGCTCACCCTTTGGAAAACTCCATGGTCGTGAATCCCCCCAGGACAAAAGCATAGTGATCACCTACTGTACCCCCTCCCCCCACAAGCATAGTGATCACCTACTGTACCCCCTCCCCCACAAGCATAGTGACCACCTATTGTACCATCCCCCTCCCCCCACAAGCATAGTAATCACCTACTGTACCCCCTCCCCCCACAAGCATAGTGACCACCTATTGTACCATCCCCCTCCCCCCACAAGCATAGTAATCACCTACTGTACCCCTCCCCCCACAAGCATAGTGACCACCTATTGTACCATCCCCCTCCCCCCACAAGCATAGTAATCACCTACTGTACCCCCTCCCCCACAAGCATAGTGACCACCTATTGTACCATCCCCTCCCCCCACAAGCATAGTGATCACCTACTGTACCCCCTCCCCCACAAGCATAGTGACCACCTATTGTACCATCCCCCTCCCCCACAAGCATAGTGATCACCTACTGTACCCCCTCCCCCACAAGCATAGTGACCACCTATTGTACCATCCCCCTCCCCCACAAGCATAGTGATCACCTACTGTACCCCCTCCCCCCACAAGCATAGTGATCACCTATTGTACCATCCCCCTCCCAGGACACAAACATTATTATTATTTCAACTAATTAATTCATTATAGTTCTTCGACTAATCAATACTTCTCCCCACACCATAGGACACGATTGCTTAAACACTGGTTCTCCTTGGACTTACTGTCAACCACGTTTTACACCTTTGTGTTTTCCTGGACAATTACTTATAACCTTTCCTTCCCTCCCTCCCTTCTCCAGGGACACTCCTATTAAATAAAGAGGCCCTTGGATGCCTCCCAATGTATCTCTGTAAAATAAATCATAATTTACGCGTAGTGGATAATGAATGACCTTTGTGTTATTTGCACGGCCATACCCAGAGGGGTTCGTAACCAGGGAAACCCGTAAAATTGCTAGTAAAAACAGAGATCATATATAGAGGGATTGGAAACGAATCACGTGCGCCATAGACTCCTGTACTTGCGTGCGCGGGCAATGCTCAATAGTGCGATTCACACCTCTATATGTGTTGGAAGGGGTGGATTTCTGGAGGGAAGGATAGAAAATCTGCTGGTGTGCATCAGCCTCGGTGAGTTAGCTGTGTTTCGGTATCAGCAAATGCGCAAAAATACTTGCCTTAAGTAAATATAGTTATTTATTTACGAACAAGTCTTCGTAAGGTACTTTACTTGCGCGTGTACGTATTTGTGGGGGTGCTGTTCCTAAACGCAGTGGGTATTCTGCTCAAACCTTATAAAATGTGATTGTGCATAGTCTGTTGTAGTCGACCGTGGGGTTTTTATTAAGCCATCGTGTCTATCGCGTCCGCTATATCGATTTTTGACCGCGAAATTCGTTTTACCAAGCGTAACTTTGTGGAACCGTATCTACGCCATCCTATACCAAAAAATTCTCTTGCATATGATTTCGACTGCGCATTGTGTATT
>OY811990.1:5862670-6004670 GCA_963681505.1 Eunapius fragilis
ACCATGTGTTATCTAGATGGTCTACTTCTAAGCCCAAGAGGGCTGGGACATTCTTTGCCCCTCCAAACTGAGCTGTGTGGTATACCAGACCTTCAATATTGCGTGTATTCATGTCTGTGATGAACACAAGTTTATATTTGTATGACATCGAACTATGATGAAAATGAAAGTGAGATATTTTGCAAGGTAACTTTAAGGTGATGTACGTACATAGCAGCCACTGCCGCTACACTATACAATTCTTCGTTACTTCAGTTCTCAGTCTATAGCTAATAGCTATCCACGCATGCCAGAAGGAACCACGCCCTCTCGTAAGCACAGCACGTGAGGGCGTGGTGTATTATCGCGATGTTGAGATCGTCCGAACAAGACGACGTACGTAGCAGGTAAGCTCAAACACCCATTAACAGATATGTACTATAATTTGCTATACGAATGGTCCCCCTAGTTATGGGCACAGCATAGGCGTCGGCTCATTTATTTCCGTCCCAACTCTGCTAGATATTATGTGGTCTACTATTTGCTGCTGCACAAGAACTATTGCCTTGTGGTATTGTTAAGGCTTCAAAGCCATCGCGCACGAAGTCATTTAACAATAGGTGTTTTCTGATCACTTTTTTGGGATTTTTTTACTCACGAAACGTACGTTGCCCAGTGATCAACTAGAGGCTATTCTATAACCATACTAGAATTGTTTAGTCAGTTGCCAGCTATAAATTGTCAATTGTGCTTTTCTAATGTGATTTGGTCGTCGTCGAACCGGGTCGTTGGTGGGCCCGAAACCCTTGAGGTTTTCTTTGGCCAGCTTCACTAGCGGTGTGTTAAAACTACCTTCAACCTCCAGGACCGAGACAATAGCATTTCGAACACCTCAAATAGTTTACGGAAATCAAAACGCACATGAAATCCCTAATCTTTATCGTTTCCAAGTGGAGGGGGGGGGGGGGGAGGTGGAGGTGTGGGAGTCTAGGTAAAGAATGATTGACCTAGTACTGTCTCTTCTTCCTATGGTATCAATTCATGTTCTTGTTTTTTATTGTTCCAAGATCTGGCCTCTTCCCCCCACACACCATATGTCAGCTGTGCTCTAAGCCCTACACAGACCCTAGGATCCTTCCATGTCTACACTCTTTCTGTGGGCAGTGTCTGCATATGGAGATAGAGAGGTCTGGGGACAAGCAGAAGATGGAGTGTCCTACCTGTCAGAGAAGTATCACCATACCAGAGGGTGGAGTCAATGCTATACCTCAGAACCTCCATCTTGGCTTTGAGGTGGAGGTGACTGGGTACATGTCCAAGATTGGCAGTGGTGGTGAAAAGTCATGTGATGCTTGTATTGATGGGGACAAGGGGCCTGCAGTGGTGTTCTGTTGTACATGTGGTCAGTTCCTCTGTACCTTCTGTCATGATTACCACAAACATTTCAAAGCATTACATCATCACCAGATAGTAACACTAGACCAGGAGTCTGTCAGACTACTTCCTTCCATCATGACACCAACTGAACATCTCTGCTCCCAACCTCATCATGACAAAAAGAAGTTAAAGTTCTTTTGTGAGACCTGCCAGTGTCTGGTCTGCAGAGACTGTACCCTAGTCCTTCACAAGGACCACAGGATTGCTGAGGTGTGCAATATTGCAAAGGTCCACAGAGATGGAATGAGAGAGTCACTTGTGTGTGCACAGGAAATGGCCTCAAAGCTGACCAGTGCCATTGGTGCCAATGACAAGATGGCAGAACAGGTTGAGACTTCCAGAGAGAATGCCACACTGCTCATTAACCAAACCTTTGAACAGCTCCACCAAGCCATTGAGGAAAGGAAGAAGACACTGTTGTCAGAGATGGAGGCCATTTCACTTTCCAAGACAACAGCTCTGTCCCTCCAGAAGGAACAGTTAGTGAAGATACAAGATGAGATTGGTGGCTACACTGAGATGACCTCCCACATCCTCCAGACCCACACTGACAATGAGGTGGTAGCTCTTGGAGGTCTGCTACCCACTGAACTGAAGGCCACCCTGAAGAAGGTTGGGGGAGTCTCCCTCACTCCCAGTCAGTCCAGTGACATACATGTGACCCTACAAACTGATTCTCTGATGAAGGAACTCTCCATATTTGGTCATGTAACGGCCTCACCTCCATCTCCATCACAGAGCACATGGTCTTCTAAGTCAGCAGCCAGGATAGACAAGGTGTATAGTGTAAAAGTGGAGACCAAGAGCTCAGAGGGAGAGAGGTACCCATATGGTGGTCTGCAGGTAAAGGCTGAGCTGAGGCCCAAGTCACATGATGGAGCAGTTGTCCCAGGAAAGGTGGAGGACCATGGAGATGGTACCTACACCATCACCCTCACCCCTCAGGCTGCTGGTCCTCACCAGCTCCTCATCACAATGGATGGTGAACATGTCCAGGGCAGTCCTCATGACGTTGATGTGAGGCCTAGCTACAGCACCTTATGTAACCCCCAGCAAGTTATCAGTTGTAGTGGTGCTCCATATGGTATTGCCATCCATGACAGTGGAGACATCTATGTAGCCAGTAATGATAGCATTATTCATGTGTATGACCAAGGTGGTCATGAGAAGAGAACCATAGGTAGTGGTGGGGGTGGTGATGGTCAGTTCAGCACACCTCATGGTATATCCATCAAGGGAGATGTGATGTATGTTGCTGACACTGCCAATCATTGCATTCAGAAGCTCACAACAGGAGGACAGTTCCTACTGAAGTTTGGCCAACATGGATCAGGTCAGGGACAGTTTAACTACCCAGTATCAGTTATTGTTGACCAAAGAGATAGGATGATTGTTGCTGACCAAAACAGGGTTGTGATGATGGATCAAAATGACATCTGCCTATTGACCATAAATGGAGATGTCTCTGGTGCTCAGGGTTTTAAGAATCCATATGGCCTTGCCTTGGACCCTCAAGGGAACATCCATGTTGCAGCCTGGGGTTCTAACACCATCAAAGTCTTCACACCAGAGGGAACCTACGTCAGATCATATGGAGATGTAATGGGTCCTTCTGGAATAGCAATTGATGAAAAAGGTTACAGCCTTGTCTGTGAGGAGAATGGCAATTGTCTCTCCATCTTTGATCCTCAGGGAAACAAGATCCACACAGTTGGCAATCTCACTAATCCCTGTGGTGTTGCTCTGGATCCTATAAGTGGTAGTCTGTATGTAGCCAACTATGGTGCTAAGACTGTATTGAAGTATTGTGTAGTGGTAATGTAATGATGATGTCATGTTTTGATGTAATGATGATGTCATGTAATTATGATGTCATAGTGTATGGAATTGAGCCTTAGTAAGGCTGTGGGAATGAGATTAGGAACATGGTAAGAATGTTTGACCGAGGACATGACCCTACCTCAGGGGTTAAACATAACATATCCCCAATGACCCTGTGTACCCTGACCTCTCCTCCTTAGAGCGGTGGACAACTATTGGAAAGATGTCAGACTTAGTAAGACTATTGAAAGCATTTGTGATGGTCAATGTAAGGCTCACCTCCTGGAAGAACATACTGTCTGCATCGCTTAGGACCACTCCATGGGATATGGGGACAGGGGGCTGGCCTTGGGTGTAGAGAAAGGTGATATTGGGTGTGGTCACCTCAGGTGGCTCATTGTTGATGACTATCACAATCACCACCACCTTAACCGCATTACTGGCACGCCCAGTCACTCCAATAGAGGCTGTCCTGGGGACCAGGCTCTGGTTCATCTGTGGTATTGTGGTACTGTGCAGACCTGAGAATGGACTGGTATGTGGACACTGGGGCGGCACCTGATACCACCAGGACACCTGTGATGGGGTCATATCGCTGTGTGAGGGATGGATAGGAGCTGATGTCCACTGAGGCATTGTCACCAGAGGAGGCAGGTATTGGGGTAAGGGAGATGGTGGCATTGCCGATCAGGAAGTAGGCATTGTTGTCCAGATCAGAGAGGGTGAGGCTTGGGGAGACCAGGGGGACAGGAGAAGTGCTATCCTCTGTGAAGTTGAATGACGTCAAGGAGTTGCTAGTAACAGGGTTGTAGGCATCAAACAGCACAATATGAACCTCAGTCTGAACTGTTGTCACAATGGTACCATCATCCACCTCAATGGTGACATAGCGCGTACTGTTATCTATCTCCACGGCAACGTCACCATACACCACCTGTATCAGAAGTGCCTGGAAGGCTTCAATAGTCACATTATTGGCATCATCAGAGTACATGTGGAGGTACGAGTACGGTTCACCACTGTCATTGACGTAGATGTATCTGTCCAGTAGGATCTTTTCCTGTGTATGGTTAACAGAGACGATAGCCAGCGTATCATTAACCAAAGTGACGGCAGAAGAATTGAGAAGTCCAATGGATTCAGCATCTATATCTTTGGGGTTAAGTACCAGCACAGTTATGGACACAAGGTAAGCATTGTCAGTGTCAGTAAGTGAAACAAACTGGGGCTTTACGATCTGCACATAGGGACTCAGCTGAAGGTAGTCCACACTGAGGTATGTCCCACTACCACTGCCCGATATCCTGACAGCAGTAGGGTCATCCACAGATATGACCTCAATGGTGGCAGTCCCAATGACTCCACTGAACTCATCAGTGTCGCTAAGGTTGTAGTAAGAAGCATCAATCCCATACCTGCCAGACTTCCCCCTGGCAACCCCAGTGTTGTCCCAGCCAAGAATGGTGATGTAAGGGACATCAGAGGCTGGTCTGTAAAACCCCCTGGTGTCCTTGAGTGTGTTGACGTTCCACACAGGCAGGAATGGTATGCGACAGTCTCCAGCGAGGAGGGTGGCCTTCTGTACCAAGGGGTCCTTGGGTACCACCACACCATAGTAGATGTTCCCCACAAACGTCAGCCATGTTTTGGACTGGGGACACCACCACTGCCACACCCCATACCTCAGGTCCACGCCCACCACTGCCACTGAAAGCTCCGTGGATAACCCCTCCCCCTCAACTACACCATACAACTGCTGTGGGTGTGGCCTACCTTAACACATTGCTATGGCAACATTAATGGAGGCAGGTAATGTAGTAGTCACCCATCAGATGCCAGTCCCCAGACCTAATGGTCTTTGGTATCCTATACTCCCTTCCAGGGTACATGTCTAGTGCTACAGATCTCTCTGGTCTCCTGGTGATGGTGGAGGTGATGATTACATCATGCCCCACTTGGAGGCGGGGTGGGAGGCATACGTAATGTACATCACAATGGAAAACATCTGTAGGGCTTGGTGGCGTTGCTTAGGAACTGTCCCCAGGAGGTAGCCCACCTGAGGAAGGAGCTGTTGATTGCTGCCAGACATATTCTAGCCACAGACCTGCGTAACAAGTTTCTGCCGTGCATAGACCATCTCTTTGACGAGAACCTTCTGATTGGATCAGGGTGGACCACCAGAAAAAGTGTGAGGTATTATCAGAGAGGTGTTAGGTGTGAGGGTGTCAGGTATGATGTGAGGGTGTCAGGTATTATGTGAGGGTATCAGGTGTTATGTGATGGTGTAGTGTGAAGTTAGGGTGTCAGGTGTGATGTGCGGGTGTTAGGTGTAATGTGATTTTATTGTGCTGTTATTAAATCATTTTCCCCAAACCAATCAGGTCACTGGCATACAGTATACTGGCTGATCTGGTCCACCATATTCGTACCCAACTTACCCTGCAGCAGCTGTCAATGGCCGTCCACCTGTTTGCTAAAAATGTCCACGATGACACCATCCCTGTGAGCATCCAGATGATGTCATGCAAGCTGCTGCTCAACCTGGTGGAGAGCATCAGGGTGAAGTCAGAGCAGGACACTGGGGCCAGGGAGCTGCTCATGAAGATGATGGAGGTGTTCATACTCAAGTTCAAAGCCATAGCGCTGTACCAGATCCCCGAACTGTTCAAACATTGTCAGCCATCACCCCCCAGTGACCCTGGGGTTAGCCCCAGCCATGAAACAGCTGTTACCTCCAGCACACCCAATGGAGATGTGAAGAAGTCTGGCTCACCTACTCCATCTTCATCTGGTACATTAGGGGAGGGAGGGAGGGAGGGAGGCATGGTGAGGGTATGAAGAAGAGGGAGGGATCTGACGACCACACCAATGTCCCCCTTCACCCCACCCTTCCTACACTACTTTCATATCACACCTCTCCTTACCTTTCCCCCCAGGTAGCCTGCTCTATTGTGGGTGTTTGTGGTGACCTGCAAAAGCATGCTGGAAATCACTGAACTACAGAGCCTTCAGGTATGGAAGTGGAAGGCATATTGGAAGCGATAACAATTATTTTTAAAATATGTTTTCCTCCTATGTTTTAGTCTGGGTATTGAGAGAGGATATCCACCACCATGATTTGGGTCAGCTGATGACTATGTTCAAGCCACAAAGCTACTGGCGACAGTACTTGTCTCTTGTGGACAATCCTGAGCCCCAGTCCCCAGCCCCATCTGGTCCGTCCAGTCCCGGCATGGCTTCACCATCTACACCTGAGCAACGTCCAAGTAAGCAAGGGGGCGTGTGCCCATGTGTGGGGGCGTAATACGTACCAACCTTTCTCTGCACTTTCAGTTCCTGAGAGTCCCTTCCTTGGGTCTTGTCAGTCTCCAAGGTTTCCACCAGAACCCCTGTTTCTGCCCAGTGGGTGGTTTATATGCACATCAGTTCAAATGTGATGAAGTGTTCTCATAACACCATGTGTTATCTAGATGGTCTACTTCTAAGCCCAAGAGGGCTGGGACATTCTTTGCCCCTCCAAACTGAGCTGTGTGGTATACCAGACCTTCAATATTACATGTATCAATATCTGTGATGAATAAAAGTTTATATTTGTATGACGCTAACTATGATGAAAATGAAAGTGAGATATTTTGTAAGATTACTTTCAGGTGATTTACGTACATAGCAGCCGCTGCCGCTACACTATACAATTCTTCGTTACTTCAGTTCTCAGTCTAGTGCCAAAGGACCACGCCCTCTCGTAAGCCCTGCACATATGGGCGTGGCGCATTACCATATTCGAATATCGCGTCACGATGTTGAGATCGTCCGAACAAGACGACGTACGTAGCAGGTACTAAGCGCAAACACCCATTAACAGATATGTACTATAATTTGCCATACGAATGGTCCCCCTAGTTATGGGCACAGCATAGGCGTCCGCTCATTTATTTCCGTCCCAACTCTGCTAGATGTTATGTGGTCTACTATTTTCTGCTGCACAAGAACTATTGCCTTGTGGTATTGTTAAGGCTTCAAAGCCATCGCGCACGAAGTCACTTTCAAAAATAGGTACTACAAATGATCAAATAATAAAATGATCAAATAATCTTTATCAAATGCATGTATCTCTATAATCAAGCTTGGTAAAGATCAAACAATACCTCGTCATCGCTATAGGACGTGTGTGGGGCAATGATATTCTCCTTCTTCCTATGGTATCAATTCATGTTCTTTCCCCCACAGATCTGACCTCTTCCCTCCACACACCATATGTCAGCTGTGCTCTAAGCCCTACACAGACCCTAGGATCCTTCCATGTCTACATTCTTTCTGTGGGCAGTGTCTGCATATGGAGATAGAGAGGTCTGGGGGCAAGCAGAAGATGGAGTGTCCTACCTGTCAGAGAAGTATCACCATACCAGAAGGTGGAATCAATGCTATACCTCAGAACCTCCATCTTGGCTTTGAGGTAGAGGTGGCTGGGTACATGTCCAAGATTGGCAGTGGTGGTGAAAAGTCATGTGATGCTTGTATTGATGGGGGCAAGGGGCCTGCAGTGGTGTTCTGTTGTACATGTGGTCAGTTCCTCTGTACCTTCTGTCATGATTACCACAGACGCAATAAGATTCTGTGCCATCACCAGATTGTAGAACACTAGACCAGGAGTCTGTTAGACTACTTCCATCCATCATGTCATCAACTGAACATCTCTGCTCCCAACTTATGTAAATGCCAAGAAGTTATCAGTTGTAGTGGTGGTCCAGTGAGTATTGCCATTCATGACAGTGGAGACATCTATGTAGCCTGTGGTGATAAGAGTATTCATGTGTATGACCAAGGTGGTCATGAGAAGAGAACCATAGGTAGGGGTGGGAGTGGTGATAGTCATTTTAGTTCCCCATGTGGTATATCCATCAAGGGAGATGTGATGTATGTTGCTGAAACTGGCAATCATCGCATTCAGAAGCTCACAACAGGAGGACAGTTCCTTCAAAAGTTTGGCCAATATGGATCAGGTCAGGGACAGTATAATGAACCATTATCGGTTATTGTTGACCAAAGAGATAGGATGATTGTTGCTGATTATAACAACCACAGGGTAGTGATATTGGATCAAAATGGCATCTCCCTATTGACCATAGATGGTAATGTTTCTGGTGCTCAGGGTTTTAAAAATCCATATGGTCTTGCCTTGGACCCTCAAGGGAACATCCATGTTGCAGCCTGGGGTTCTAACACCATCAAAGTCTTCACACCAGAGGGGACCTATGTCAGATCATATGGAGATGTAAAGGGTCCATCTGGAATAGCAATGAATGAAGAAGGTTACAGCCTTGTCTGTGAGAGCAGTGGCAATTGTCTCTCCATCTTTGATCCTCAGGGAAACAAGATCCATACAGTTGGCAATCTCACTTATCCCCGTGGTGTTGCTCTGGATCCTATAAGTGATAGTCTGTATGTAGCCAACTATGGTGCTAAGACTGTATTGAAGTATTTTGTGTAGTGGTGATGTAATGATGATGTCATGTAATGTCATGTTTGCATAGTGTATGGCTTAGTAAGTACAAGGTGGTCTGGTCCTCCAGAACGTACATCACAGCTGGGGAGAACTGTGGTGGGTGGTTGAGGAACAGCACACAGATGTAGATGGTAGCTGTCTGGCACTTGGGGACATCCACACTGTTGTTATCACAGGCCTTCATGACAAAGGTGATGGGCTGACAGGGTGTGGCAGAGAAGTAATGAAGTGGGGGCGTGTACCTCAGGACACCTCCTGAGTATGATACAGTGGGACAGGTTTGTTCATGACTGCTCCATAACATAGTCTGGGATGGTCCCACAGCTGACAGTGATGACAATGATGTTAGGATGGTCTCCAAAAACACTTAGGACCTCAAGAGGCTGGTCATACAGGTTGAGCAGTCTGGCCACCAGACGGACTAGAGTTGTGTTGTCCTTGTCAACAATGGTGGCATTGGGGGCAAGGGGAACAGGCCCCTCCCCCTCCACATAGTTGATGATGGTGTCATACATGAAGGCAACAGGGCCGTGGAGGTTCACCTCTGGAGGGTAGTTCACTCGCTGGATGTCCACTAGAATGTACTGATCAGGAGGACTGCTTTGGTACACCCCATCAAACAACACCACAGACATGTGCCTGGTACATAGTTGTATCTCATTTGTCCCTAAGACACCAATGCATTGTGATGGGTGTTTAGTAGTTTTGGTCAGTGCGGTCTTAGGCCATGATGTGAAGGCCCTATGTGTGTGTCAATGGTTGTGCTGACCAAAGATTGATGTACATGTATGGAGTGTATGTACTTCTGAAGCTTCTGCTATACTTATATGTGTGTATGTGTGTGTGTGTGTCTGCTTGTGCTGGTGTGTGTAAGTGTATGTGTGTGTACATGCTCCCCGTGATATGACCCTCTGCCCTCATACATGACCCCCTGCCCCCCCCCCCCCCCCCCCCTTGCCGTCATACATGACCCCCTGCCCCCACACATGACCTCCTGCCCCCACATGTACTCTTACGCGCCCCCCTGCCCCCCCCACAGGAACAAGTTGCATCCTATGCCTCTAACCTGGTCCAGGGTATGGTGGCGTTGCTTAGGAACTATCCCCAGGAGGTAGCCCACCTGAGGAAGGAGCTGTTGATTGCTGCCAGACATATTCTAGCCACAGACCTGCGTAACAAGTTTCTGCCATGCATAGACCATCTCTTTGACGAGAACCTTCTGATTAGATCAGGGTGGACCACCAGAGAAAGTGTGAGGTATTATCAGAGAGGTATTAGGTGTGAGGGTGTCAGGTGTTATGAGAGGGTGTTGTGTGACATGAGGGTGCTTGATGTTTTGTGAGGGTGTTAGGTGTGATGTGAGGGTGTTAGGTGTAATGTGATTTTATTGTGCTGGCAGACGTGGGACTGTATCGGGTACCAGGGTGAGTGCACCACTTCAACACCAGCCCCTCCATCACCTCTCCATCCTCTCACCTGTAGCTCTGATAAGATGGTCAAGGAACTCAAGGAGCGTCTGCTGAAGGTCAAAGGGAACCCTTCCTTCTTGGAGGGAGTGCAGGACATCAATGTGGTGTGTGGTGTGCTCAAGGACTTCCTGAGGTGTCTGAGGGAACCTCTCCTCACCTTCAAGATGCATAATGCCTTCTTGCAAGCCGCTGGTATGGAGAGGGAAATAACTGAACTTCATAGCCATCAGGTATGTGGAGGGTGAAGTGGAAGATGTTTCCACGAATGTTTTAATGTTTTAGGTATTGAGAGAGGAAATCCACCAACATGAATTGGGTCAGCTGATGACTATGTTCCAAGCTAAAGCTACCAAGATTGAGACATGTGGATGGACATACAGCTGCAACCTAAGGTTTTCTATTCGAATCTTCTGTGTGTAGCTCTAACTCCACTCTCCATCACCCAATGAACAGGTGATGCAACGTTTGATGGGTATCTCTGGGGACTACTGGCGACAGTACTTGTCTCCTGTGGACAATCCTGAGCCCCAGTCCCCAGCCCCATCCTGGCATGGCTTCACCATCTACACCTGAGCAACGTCCAAGTAAGCAAGGGGGCATGTGCCCATGTGTGGGGGCGTAATACGTACCACCCTTTCCTTGCACTTTCAGTTCCTGAGAGTCCCTTTCTTGGGTCTTGTCAGTCTCCAAGGTTTCCACCAATAACCCCTCTGTTCCTGCCCAGTGAGTGGTTTATATGCACATCAGTTCAAATGTGATGAGGTGTTCTCATAACACCATGTGTTATCTAGATGGTCTACTTCTAAGCCCAAGAGGGCTGGGACATTCTTTGCCCCTCCAAACTGAGCTGTGTGGTATACCAGATCTTCAATGTTACATGTATTAATGTCTGTGATGAACACAAGTTCATATTTGTATGACATCTAACTATGATGAAAATGAAAGTGAGATATTTTGTAAGGTTACTTTGAGGTGATGTACGTACATAGCAGCCACTGCCGCTACACTATACAATTCTTCGTTACTTCAGTTCTCAGTCTAGTGCCAAAGGACCACGCCCTCTCGTAAGTCCGGCACATATGGGCGTGGCGCATTACCATATTCGAATATCGCGTCACGATGTTGAGATCGTCCGAACAAGACGACGTACGTAGCAGGTACTAAGCGCAAACACCCATTAACAGATATGTACTATAATTTGCTATACGAATGGTCCCCCTAGTTATGGGCACAGCATAGGCGTCCGCTCATTTATTTCCGTCCCAACTCTGCTAGATGTTATGTGGTCTACTATTTTCTGCTGCACAAGAACTATTGCCTTGTGGTATTGTTAAGGCTTCAAAGCCATCGCGCACGAAGTCACTTTCAATAATAGGTGTTTTCTGTACTACAAATGATCAAATAATTTTTATCGTTTCCAATGCATGTATTCTATAATCAAGCTTGGTAAAGATCAAACAATACCTCGTCAGTGGCCTATGACGTGTGTGGGGCAATGATATTCTCCTTCTTCCTATGGTATCAATTCATGTTCTTTTCCCCCCACAGATCTGGCCTCTTCCCTCCACACACCATATGTCAGCTGTGCTCTAAGCCCTACACAGACCCTAGGATCCTTCCATGTCTACACTCTTTTTGTGGGCAGTGTCTGCATATGGAGATAGAGAGGTCTGGGGACAAGCAGAAGATGGAGTGTCCTACCTGTCAGAGAAGTATCACCATACCAGAGGGTGGAGTCATTGCTATACCTCAGAACCTCCATCTTGGCTTTGATGTGGATGTGGCTGGGTACATGTCCAAGATTGGCAGTGGTGGTGAAAAGTCATGTGATGCTTGTATTGATGGGGGCAAGGGACCTGCAGTGGTGTTCTGTTGTACATGTCGTCAGTTCCTCTGTACCTTCTGTCATGAGCACCACAAATGCAATAAGATACTACACCATCACCAGATGGTAGGACTAGACCAGGAGTCTGTCAAACTACTTCCTTCCATCATGACACCAACTGAACATCTCTGCTCCCAACCTCATCACCAGAAAAAGAAGTTAAAATTCTACTGTGAGACCTGCCAGTGTCTGGTCTGCAGAGACTGTACCCTAGTCCTTCACAAGGACCACAGGATTGCTGAGGTGTGCAATATTGCAAAGGTCCACAGAGATGGAATGAGAGAGGCACTTGTGTGTGCACAGGAAATGGCCTCAAAGCTGACCAGTGCCATTGGTGCCAATGACAAGATGGCAGAACAGGTTGAGACTTCCAGAGAGAATGCCACACTGCTCATAAACCAAGCCTTTGAACAGCTCCACCAAGCCATAGAGGAAAGGAAGAAGACACTGTTGTCAGAGATGGAGGCCATTTCACTTTCCAAGACAACAGCTCTGTCCGTCCAGAAGGAACAGTTAGTGAAGATACAAGATGAGATTGGTCGCTACACTGAGATGACCTCCCACATCCTCCAGACCCACACTGACCATGAGGTGGTAGCTCTTGGAGATCTGCTACCCACTGAACTGAAGACCACCCTGAAAAAGGTTGGGGGAGTCTCCCTCACTCCCAGTCAGTCCAGTGACATACATGTGACTCTACAAACTGATTCTCTGATGAAGGAACTGACCATATTTGGTCATGTAATGTCCTCATCTCCATCACAAAGCACATGGTCTTCTAAGTCAGCAGCCAAGTTAGACAAGGTGTATAGTGTAAAAGTGGAGACCAAGAGCTCAGAGGGAGAGAGGTACCCATATGGTGGTCTGAAGGTGAAGGCTGAGCTGAGGCCCAAGTCACATGATGGAGCAGTTGTCCCAGGAAATGTGGAGGACCATGGAGATGGTACCTACACCATCACCCTCACCCCTCAGGCTGCTGGTCCTCACCAGCTCCTCATCACAATGGATGGTGAACATGTCCAGGGCAGTCCTCATGACCTTGATGTAAGGCCTAGCTACAGCACCTTATGTAACCCCCAGCAAGTTATCAGTTGTAGTGGTAATCCATTAGATGTTGCCATCCATGACAGTGGAGACATTTATGTAGCCAGTGATGATAGCAGTATTCATGTGTATGACCAAGGTGGTCATGAGAAGAGAACCATAGGTAGGGGTGGGAGTGGTGATGGTAAGTTCAGTGTACCGCATGGTATATCCATCAAGGGAGATGTGATGTATGTTGCTGACTATTGCAATCATCGCATTCAGAAGCTGACAACAGGAGGACAGTTCCTACAAAAGTTTGGCCAACATGGATCAGGTCAGGGACAGTTTAATGGCCCAATATCAGTTATTGTTGACCAAAGAGATAGGATGATTGTTGCTGACCATCACAACGACAGGGTGGTGATATTGGATCAAAATGGCAGCTGGCTATTGACCATAAATGGAAATGTCTCTGGTGCTCAGGGTTTTAAGAATCCATATGGTCTTGCCTTGGACCCTCAAGGGAACATCCATGTTGCAGCCTATGGTTCTAACACCATCAAAGTCTTCACACCAGAGGGGACCTATGTCAGATCATATGAAGATGTAAAGGATCCAATTGGAATAGCAATTGATGAAGAAGGTTACAGCCTTGTCTGTGAGTTCAGTGGCAATTGTCTCTCCATCTTTGACCCTCATGGAAACAAGATCCACACAGTTGGCAATCTCACTAATCCCTTTGGTGTTGCTCTGGAGCCTATAAGTGGTAGTCTGTATGTAGCCAACTATGGTGCTAAGACTGTATTGAAGTATTTTGTGTGGTGGTGATGTAATGATGATGTCATGATTTGATATAATGATGATGACATGATTTGATGTAATGATGATGTCATGTTTTGCATATTGTGTGGCTTAGTAAGGCTGTGGGAATGAGATTAGGAACATGGTAAGAATGTTTGACCGAGGACATGACCCTACCTCAGGGGTTAAACATAACATATCCCCAATAACCCTGTGTACCCTGACCTCTTCAACATAGAGTGGGGGACAACTATCGGAAACATATCATACTCAGAGGACGTGTACCTCAGGAGGTGTCCTGAGGTACACGCCCCCATATCATTACTTCTCTGCCACACCCTGTCAGCCCATCACCTTTGTCATGAAGGCCTGTGATAACAACAGTGTGGATGTTCCCAAGCATCCTCCTATCCTGATTATACGGTCCAGATCTACAATGCCTGTTTAAATGTTGCCATAGCAATGTTTATAATCTTTGGTATCCAATACTGATGGTGGGCGGTTCACGTTCTGCACAACCACAGTGATGTTACCCACCGTGCAGCCATTGAGGGTGTCACATGCCCGTACATAGATGAGGTCTAGGCCATAATAGGCAGGGTCTGGTCTGTACGTGACATTACCTGTGATGTTGTTGTAGTAGGCCTTACCATGGGCGGGGTCAGTGAGGATGTGTGTACCGCTGAGTGGTGGTGTGCCATCTTCAACATCAGAGAGAGCTGCTGAGATTTCCTACAAAAGTTTGGCCAACTTGGATCAGGTCTGGGACAGTTTAATAGACCAGCATCAGTTATTGTTGACCAAAGAGATAGGATGATTGTTGCTGATTATGGCAACCACAGGGTAGTGATATTGGATCAAAATGGCAGCTGGCTAATGACCATAAATGGAAATGTCTCTGGTGCTCAGGGTTTTAAGAATCCATGGAGTCTTGCCTTGGACCCTCAAGGGAACATCCATGTTGCGGTCAATGGTTCTAACACCATCAAAGTCTTCACACCAGAGGGGACCTATGTCAGATCATATGGAGATGTAAAGGGTCCACAAGGAATAGCAATTGATGAAGAAGGTTACAGCTTTGTCTGTGAGTACAGTGGCAATTGTCTCTCCATCTTTGATCCTCAGGGAAACAAGATCCACGCAGTTGGCAATCTCACTAAACCCCGTGGTGTTGCTCTGGATCCTATAAGTGGTAGTCTGTATGTAGTCAACAATGGTACTAAGACTGTATTGAAGTATTCTGTGTAGTGGTGATGTAATGCGGATGTCATGTTTATAAATGGAATTGAGTAAAACTGGGAATGAGGTCCTTAACGTGGTAATAATTTAGGTTTCTATGGCAAAGGAGGATGGTTTTCTCAGTCCACATTGCTATTCTTTGTAGACATAGGCCCCACCCTTTTCTCTGGTGCACTTAAGAGAATGGTCTGAGGTATACCCCATCAAGGTGTGATGTTGTTGTAGTAGGCCTTACCATGGGCGGGGTCAGTGAGGATGTGTGTACCGTTGAGTGGTGGTGTGCCATCTTCAACATCAGAGAGAGCTGCTGAGATGTTCAGAGACGTGAAGGTAGTCTGGTCCTCCAGAACGTACATCACAGCTGGGGAGAACTGTGGTGGGTGGTTGAGGAACAGCACACAGATGTAGATGGTAGCTGTCTAGCACTTGGGGACATCCACACTGTTGTTATCGCAGGCCTTCATGACTAAGGTGATGGGCTGACAGGGTGTGGCAGAGAAGTAATGAAGTGGGGGCGTGTACCTCAGGACACCTCCTGAGTATGATACAGTGGGACAGGTTTGTACATGACTGCTCCATAACATAGTCTGGGATGGTCCCACTGCTGACAGTGATGACAATGATGTTAGGATGGTCTCCAAAAACACTTAGGACCTCAAGAGGCTGGTCATACAGGTTGAGCAGTCTGGCCACCAGACGGACTAGAGTTGTGTTGTCCTTGTCAACAATGGTGGCATTGGGGGCAAGGGGAACAGGCCCCTCCCCCTCCACATAGTTGTTGATGATGTCATACATGAAGGCAAAGGGGCTGTGGTGGTTCACCTCTGGAGGGTAGTTAAGTATGTGTGTGTGTGTGTGTGTGTGTGTGTGTGTGTGTGGGTGTGGCATACTCTCTACAGGATATGGGCACAAACCTTTGATGCACCAACATCCTCTCCAGCACATGCATGGGCGTGGTCTGGGATAGGATTTGTCACATGACATACACCACTAGTCACATGACACACATCTGATGCTCACATGGGCAGCAGAAATATGTGTTAGTGGTTGTGGGGTACAGTGGTCACTCCTAACACCCTGGTGGTTGTGGGGTACAGTGGTCACTCCTAACACCCTAGTGGTTGTGGGGTACACTGGTCACTCCTAACACCCTTGTGGTTGTGGGGTACAGTGGTCACTCCTAACACCCTGGTGGTTGTGGGGTACACTGGTCACTCCTAACACCCTAGTGGTTGTGGGGTACAGTGGTCACTCCTAACACCCTAGTGGTTGTGGGGTACAGTGGTCACTCCTAACACCCTAGTGGTTGTGGGGTACACTGGTCACTCCTAACACCCTAGTGGTTGTGGGGTACAGTGGTCACTCCTAACACCCTAGTGATTGTGGGGTACAGTGGTCACTCCTAACACCCTAGTGGTTGTGGGGTACAGTGGTCACTCCTAACACCCTAGTGGTTGTGGGGTACAGTGGTCACTCCTAACACCCTAGTGGTTGTGGGGTACAGTGGTCACTCCTAACACCCTGGTCATCTTTGAGGCCTTGTATTGTGCACACTCTCATTCATAATGAAAACACTCCCTATGGTATTATCACTTGATGAAAACATTCTCAATGAGAAAGATGGTGGCATATATAGGATTGCAAGACATAAGTAAAAAGCATGGGTTGTCTGATTTCTGAACCCTAATCAAATGAGAAGATAAAGCAACGTGTACAGACTACTAGTTTATAAGATCACACGTGTGCACATACGTGCAATTGATTGGAGCATGCCACTACTGCATTGGGTTACGTCATGCCTATTTGGGCGGAGCGAATATTTTATAATTCTAATTGTAGCCTACATTTGCGCGGGTAAGGTACGGTAGCTAGATGTCCAAGCTGCGAAGTCACCTAGCTTGTCTGGTGGATCCGGCTACCCGTAAGTGCACGTTTCGTTACGTTTGAGAGTTCCATGCATGCGGCAAGGGTGTTGCGTGGTGATGCAGCTGCTAAATGCCTACATGGTAAGCCCTCACATGATAAAGCTGTTGAATACCCACACACAGCGGATGAAGGCAAGCTAAAAGCAGCGCAGGAAGTTAGCGAGAACTTGGAGGTTAGGGTCCTACGTAGCAGCACATTATTGCATATAGTTTACTGTAGCACGTAAGAGGCTGTAACTCGGCTGCGAATATATCGTGCGAGACTTAAAGGTGGAGGGGTGTCTGATTGGTGTGTCTTCCCTCCCTCGACCCACCACCCTCATGTAGAACATCATCAACTCCCAACATTACTCTAATTTTCTGGAAACAGCTATTCCAATTTTCGTGCAACTGTTGAAGGATGGTATGTAGTGTGTGTGTGTGTGTGTGTGTGTGTGTGTGTGTGTATGTGTGTGTGTGTGTGTGTGTGTGTGTGTGTGTGTGTGTGTGTACTTGGTAACCATGTCTACTGCTTTCCAGGGGAACCTCAGTTTACAACTGACAGTCACTCTCAGGTATGAAGGGTACTGAAGGAATGGGGAGGGGAGAAGGGAAAGGGGAGAGGGAGGGAGAGGGGAGAGGGAGGGAGAGGGGAGAGGGAGGGAGTTGGTAAGGGAGGAGAGGGAGAAGTCTGTGCGTATATATGAATTACCTTCCTTTCAACACTGGTTGCCCAGCAACTAAGAAAGCTAGTTTTGGAGCTGATGCACAGGCTTCCAGCCAATGAGCAGCTAAAAGGACATGTGAAGGTGTGTGTGTGTGTGTGTGAGTGTGTGCATGTGTGTGGGTTGAGTACATGTTCTGAGATGCAGTAATGGTTTGGACTGATGTTGGTTGCTGTTGTGATGTG
Source organism: Eunapius fragilis (assembly GCA_963681505.1). Lineage (NCBI taxonomy): Eukaryota > Metazoa > Porifera > Demospongiae > Spongillida > Spongillidae > Eunapius > Eunapius fragilis. The sequence continues at coordinate 5,880,645 of OY811990.1, forward strand.
ACCAGGTCTCATTCTTTACAGGGTATCCTCACTGGAATGTTCCAACTTCTGGAGGTGAGTTTTTAAATGTATACCTGACAGCTCTGGTGATTTGGCTTTCACTTTCAGGTTGAGAATGAAGAGAATGTTCTGGTGTGTTTGAGGATCATCATAGAACTGCACAAGCAGTTCAGACCTTCTCTGACACCAGAGGTGAGGGGAGGGGCCTACCAGGGGGGGAGGGTACTGGGATCAGAGAGTATTGATTTAACCCTCTCAGATCATGAGGTTTTTGTTGTTTGTGAAGACAGTGTACGCAGAACTACCAAAGGCCATGGTTAGTGAGCACTGTGTAGCCATGGTTACCATTTTGTTCAAGTCACATGGGTCATCATAACCATAATCATATGGGTCATCATGACCATCACCATTTTATGGATCATCATGACCATCACCATTTTATGGATCATCATGACCATCACCACCATATGGGTCATCATGACCATCACCACCAAATGGGTCATCATGACCATCACCACCATATGGGTCATCATGACCATCACCACCATATGGGTCATCATGACCATCACCACCATATGGGTCATCATGACCATCACCACCATATGGGTCATCATGACCATCACCATCATATGCGTCATTTAATCTAGTTTCTTTCAGCAGACGTTGTTTGAACCTTCTGAGGGAGATGTTGGAGGAGGAGGGGCAGCTGGAGGGAATGGACCAGGAGTGGTGGGAGGGGGAGGAGGTGTTAGTGCTGGTGGAGAGGAGGTGGTCAAGGCACCTGCTGTGAGTGTGCATGTGTGAGAGTGTATGTGTGAGTGTACATGTGAGCGTGTGTGTGCATCTGTGAGTTTGCATGTGTGCAGGTGTGGAGGTGTTTACAGCTATGTCCCCTTGCAGTCAGCCCTACCAAAGGCTGCCTCATCTCTCAAGGTCCTTGCTGAACTGCCCATCATTGTGGTACTGATGTATCAGGTAACCCAAACCACTCACCTCCTCATCAACCACTCACCTCCTCATCATACCCTAACCACTCACCTCCTCATCATACCCTAACCACTCACCTCCTCATCATACCCTAACCACTCATCTCATCATACCCTAACCACTCACCTCCTCATCATACCCTAACCCCTCACCTCCTCCCCATCCCTATCAGCTGTACAAGCAGACGGTACACACAGTGGTAGGAGAGTTCATTCCTCTCACCATGAAGACAATAGTCCTTCAGCCTTCCCTAAAGGCCAAGCAGACACCTAACTTTAACAAGGAACTCTACGTTGACTTCATGGCTGTTCAGATCAAGTTCCTCTCATTCTTAGCATACATCATCAGGATATACCAGGTGTGTGTGTGTGTGTGTGTGTGTGTGTGTGTGTGTGTGTGTGTGTGTGTGTGTGTGTGTGTGTGTGTGTGTGTGTGTGTGTGTGTGTGTGATTGTGTGTGTGTGTGTGTGTGTGGTGTGGTGTGTGTGTACATGCACAGTGGTGTTGGATATAGGTCTGCTTAGCTTCAGTCCTCCCCATCCAAGAAGAAGAGCTAACACTGTTACCACCTTATAGGGTCATTCCATGGGCTGTCAGGAAGGAATTGGACAGCACCCCTCAGATTTGTGTGCAATTTATCATATTTGCTTGGATGTTACTTTAACGCATTAATTTTTAAAATCTCATGACTGGTTACGAATTAACACCATCATGAATAATTAATTGTTTTCCACTCATAACTCCCTACTCACAGAACGTGTATGGCTATTGTTGGCATCAATTTGAAGCTTTCTTAGTGTACAATCCGACTATAATATGTTTCTGTGGGAGAGGCGAAAGGGTTAAAGAATAAACGTTTATACAGCACGGGTTTCAATATTTAGGTCACTTGCAGGGTGATACTCAAGAATTTTGTTTTTGTATATGAAAACTGTTCATTGTCCTTACATTTAAAAAAGTTTGAGTATCAGCTAGTTCTGGGAACTGCAGAAGGTTAAAGGGCAAGACGCCATTTTAATTTCTTCATGGCTGATTTTATCACTAATGAGAAGCAAGTGTTGTGTAGATACGTCTCAAGGGTATTACATAATACTGTCCTCAAGTAAGAAAGGGCCTTGGTAATTTAAAAAATGATTTTTAGTACGTCGAATTGTGCATTTATTGGAAACCGTTAAGCCTTCTAATGAGATCGTCGCTTAGGTAAGCGTGCTCGTTATTACTGTCATAAGTGGTTAAAGCTCAACATTTCTTTTGATTGGAAGTAATGCACCTATCATTGTTACGTGAGACCCCCCCCCCCCCCCTGAGGGAATTCGGGATTAGGTGGGGATTTGACGCGTGAATATCATTACTGGCCACACATTTGATCCCCGGTACGCCATCATCCGGCGTATGAACAGGTTGAGGGGCCACCGCTTCTTGAGCCGGTTGAATAGGTCTCACCGCCGGTTCATTTAAACCTCGTTGTTCCTTTTTACTTCCAATCAAAAGAAATGTTGAGCTTTAACCACTTATGACAGTAATAACGAGCACGCTTACCTAAGCAACGATCCCATTAGAAGGCTTAACGGTTTCCAATAAATGCACAATTCGACATACTAAAAATCATTTTTTAAATTACCAAGGCCCTTTCTTACTTGAGGACAGTTATGTAATACCCTTGAGACGTATCTAAACAACACTTGCTTCTCATTAGTGATAAAATCAGCCATGAAGAAATTAAAAATGGCGTCTTGCCCTTTAACCTTCTGCAGTTCCCAGAACTAGCTGATACTCAAACTTTTTAAATGTAAGGACAATGAACAGTTTTCATATACAAAAACAAAATTCTTGAGTATCACCCTGCAAGTGACCTAAATATTGAAAACCGTGCTGTATAAACATTTATTCGTTAACCCTTTCGCCTCTCCCACAGAAACATATTATAGTCGGATTGTACGCTAAGAGAGCTTCAATTTGATGCCAACAATAGCCATACACGTTCTGTGAGTAGGGAGTTATGAGTGGAAAACAATTAATTATTCATGATGGTGTTAATTCGTAAACCAGTCGTGAGATTTTAAAAATTAATGTGTTAAAGTAACATCCATATTAGGTCAAGCAAATATGATAAATTGCACACAAATCTGAGGGGTGCTGTCCAATTCATTCCTGACAGCCCATGGAATGACCCTATAATCTCACACTTATACTTGCCCCCCCTTGCCGTCATCCATGACCCCCTGCCCCCCCTTGCCCTCATACATGACCCCTTGCTCCCCCATAGGAACAAGTTGCGTCCTATGCCTCTAACCTGGTCCAGGGTATGGTGGCGTTGCTTAGGAACTGTCCCCAGGAGGTAGCCCACCTGAGGAAGGAGCTGTTGATTGCTGCCAGACATATTCTAGCCACAGACCTGCGTAACAAGTTTCTGCCGTGCATAGACCATCTCTTTGACGAGAACCTTCTGATTGGATCAGGGTGGACCACCAGAGAAAGTGTGAGGTATTATCAGAGAGGTGTTAGGTGTGAGGGTGTCAGGTGTTATGTGAGGGTGTAGTTACGTATGATGTTACAGTGTTTCCCCCCAGAGCGTGGCGCTTCATGAGCGCCATGCTTATGAATAAAGGAGATAACTAGGTGTTAAGTAAACTGGGTAGATAGGAGATAAAGATTGGTTTATGGGCAAAAAAGATTACACTTGTGGGAGGCATAAATACTAATTTTACGATGGTGCATCTCACTCCAAATCTCAGCAGCTTTTATAAAATCAAAGTTCTCTAGTTCTCCACCTAAAACAATTCTCATTATTTGGCATAGAGTGGAGGTGTTTAATCTATTTCTAAGATCAGTTTTTATTCATAGATGAAAAGCATCTTTCACACTCAGCTGTGCTAACTGGAATGATTAGTGCAATTGAAGCAAGCCTTGATAGTTGAGGGAAGAGATATTTGAGAGTATTGTTCAACTAGCCAGGGATAATCTTCTTTCCACGATGAACAGTACCCTATTTTATGACCTCCTTTGCGTACAGCTGAAATCACTACTTCGCTTGACCTCGTTGCCATTATGCTATGTTGCCTGGTTACATAGTACTAAAAACACGCTGAGGTGGGTTTTGTCAGGGATATAATTAGATTGGTATATAAATTAAAACCACAGATGCAAAGCAACCAAGTACTAATTAAATTCATAGCACCCACGTGGAATGCGCCACCTACAGCATGGCGCTGGGGGAAACACTGATGTTAAGGTGTTGGTGGGATGTGAGGGTGTGGTGTGATGTGATTTAATTGTGCTGTTATTAAATCATTTCCTCCCAACCAATCAGGTCTCTGGCATACAGTATACTGGCTGATCTGGTACACCATATTCGTACCCAACTTACCCTGCAGCAGCTGTCAATGGCCGTCCACCTGTTTGCTAAAAATGTCCACGATGACACCATCCCTGTGAGCATCCAGATGATGTCATGCAAGCTGCTGCTCAACCTGGTGGAGAGCATCAGGGTGAAGTCAGAGCAGGACACTGGGGCCAGGGAGCTGCTCATGAAGATGATGGAGGTGTTCATACTCAAGTTCAAAGCCATAGCGCTGTACCAGATCCCCGAACTGTTCAAACATTGTCAGCCATTACCCCCCAGTGACCCTGGGGTTAGCCCCAGCCATGAGACAGCTGTTACCTCCAGCACACCCAATGGAGATGTGAAGAAGTCTGGCTCACCTACTCCATCTTCATCTGGTACATTAGGGGAGGGAGGGAGGGAGGCATGGTGAGGGTATGAAGAAGAGGGGAGGGGTCTGATGAGCACACCAATGTCCCCCCCTCACCCCACCCTTCCTACACTACTTCCATATCACACCTCTCCTTACCTTTCCCCCCAAGTAGCCTGCTCTATGGTGGCCATGAGTACAGTCATCCCCGTATCTGTCACTGACTGTCGCACCATGGTGAAGACATTGGTGTGTGGTATGAAGACCATCACTTGGGGGGCGGGGTCCTGTAAAGTACCTGGATCGTCCATTGACTACGGTGAGTTATTGTCAAGAGCATATGTGTGAAGGGTGTGTGTGTGTGTTATGGTGTGGGTGTGTTATGGTGACCTGCAAATGTATAACATACACCAAATGACAACAGCCATGCTGGAAATATGTATATGTCGTCTGGCTAGAGAGGTGTGCTTCATTTGGGGTTATTATCATCTGTTAAGAGTAGCTAATTGCCTTATATGGGATTGAGGCAGTGAAAAGTGACCTAACGTCACAATGTTACATGCTCTGACCAGTGATGGGTGTGTACATACTACCACATGTACCTAGACTTTTGGTAGGTGCATGTGTTTGTAATAGCCCCCCCTCACATGAAGGGCTATGATACATGTCGTAGATGAAGAACATGGTTAGAAACACCATCTCCACGTCATAGATTGTGCTGGTATTGTCCAAGACGCTTAGCACACGCTGCACTATGGGATGTAGGATACTTCCTACAGAGGTGAGGGCAAATATGATTGGGTAGATCAATATGGGCCCCGCCTTCCTCACAGCAATCAGCTGCCATTGGTCGTTCAACAGACGTGCCCTTCTGACATTATGTAGGTCATGAGGGAGACACACGTTATGGTGCCTATAATAACAAGCAGGCGGAAGGCTATCCTGAAGGCCAGTAGACCTTCCCCGTTAGCGTCCCCTTTGTACTCATGTATCCAACGCCACGGGCCGTTAGGACCATAGGTGCCTTCTTTGTGTATGGGACCTGAAGTACTAAAGAGAATGGTATAGCCATGGATGTGTGTGCAACCTTCAGCCATGCACCAACTGGCTTATGAATGTAATCATTTATCATCAGGTACATGTGTTGTGTAGGTAAGTGGTAAAGATTGGTTTGCATGGACCAGAAGTGTTAGAAACATGAAAGGAAGTGTATTATGCTATAGATACACATACTCACCCTACAAAGACAAGGCAAATGTCTTACCCTTGATGGTCCAAGCGAGTGCGCAACTTTTAACCATTGGTACAATGGTAATCTCATGTATCCAAAAATGATTTTAGTCCAAATTAGAAACCTATAGAAAATTTTACTGGCCACTCCCCCTTGCTGACCACACCCTCTTGACTACAGGAAGCAGACCACGCCTCCTTCTGTCCCACATGCATCCCACAAGTGCCAGCTATTGTTGTCCACTGTGTACATGAGATTGAGCAAAGAGGCCTAGCAGATGTGGGACTGTATCGGGTACCAGGGTGAGTGCACCACTTCAACACCAGCCCCTCCATCACCTCTCCATCCTCTCACCTGTAGCTCTGATAAGATGGTCAAGGAGCTCAAGTAGCGTCTGCTGAAGGCCAAAGGGAACCCTTCCTTCTTGGAGGGAGTGCAGGACATCAATGTGGTGTGTGGTGTGCTCAAGGACTTCCTGAGGTGTCTGAGGGAACCTCTCCTCACCTTCAAGATGCATAATGCCTTCTTGCAAGCCTCTGGTATGGAGAGGGAAATAACTGACCCTACTGCATTCATTCATTCATCTGTGTACAAACAGAAAGTGAAGCTGAAGAGAATGGTCTGGCCTCTACCCTTGAGACCATAGCTGAACTTCCTCCTGCTAACAAAGACACACTGGCTTTTATCATCCTCCATTTGCAGATGTACACCCCACCTGTTATATGTAAAGACGTGCATTCATACATCCTTGTGTGTCTACAGGGTTGCATCACACAGTGAGTCTAACAAGATGCCCACAGCCAGCCTTGCCAAAGTGTTTGGGCCAACTATTGTGGGCTTTGCTTGTGCAAACCCAGAGCCTTCAGACATGTGGAAGGACACACAGCTGCAACCAAAGGTTGTCTATTAGAATCCTCTGTGTGTGTAGCTCTAACTCCACTCTCTCCCTCATCCCCTCACCCAATGAACAGGTGATGCAACGTTTGATGGGTATCTCTGGGGACTACTGGCGACAGTACTTGTCTCCTGTGGACAATCCTGAGCCCCAGTCGCCAGCCCCATCTGGTCAGTCCAGTCCTGGCATGGCTTCACCATCTACACCTGAGCAACGTCCAAGTAAGCAAGGGGGCGTGTGCCCATGTGTGGGGGCATAATATGTACCACCCTATCCTAGGTTTCCACCAAGAACCCCCGTTCCTGCCCAGTGAGTGGTTTATATGCACATCAGTTCAAATGTGATGAGGTGTTCTCATAACACCATGTGTTATCTAGATGGTCTACTTCTAAGCCCAAGAGGGCTGGGACATTCTTTGCCCCTCCAAACTGAGCTGTGTGGTATACCAGACCTTCAATATTACATGTATTAATGTCTGTGATGAACAAAAGTTTATATTTGTATGACAGCTAACTATGATGAAAATGAAAGTGAGATCTTTTGTAAGATAACTTTGAGGTAATGTACGTACATAGCAGCCGCTGCCGCTACACTATACAATTCTTCGTTACTTCAGTTCTCAGTCTACTGCTAATAGCTATCCACGCATGCCAAAAGGAAAAACGCCATCTCGTAAGCCTTGCACGTGAGAGCGTGGTATATTATCATATTCGAATATCGCGATGTTGAGATCGTCCGAACAAGACGACGTACGTAGCAGGTAAGCTCAAACACCCATTAACAGATATGTACTATAATTTGCTATACGAATGGTCCCCCTAGTTATGGGTACAGCATAGACGTCCGCTCATTTATTTCCGTCCTAACTCTGCTAGATGTTTTGTGGTCTACTATTTGCTGCTGTACAAGAACTATTGCCTTGTGGTATTGTTAAGGCTTCAAAGCCATCGCGCACGAAGTCACTTTCAAAAATGTTTTCTGAACTTCAAACGATCTACGTTTCCAATGCTATAAATCAAGCTTGGTAGAGATCAAACAATACCTCGTCAGTACGTGGCATATGACGTGTGTGGGGCAATGATATTCTCCTACTTCCTATGGTATCAATTCATGTTCTTTTCCCCCCACAGATCTGACCTCTTCCCTCCACACACCATATGTCAGCTGTGCTCTAAGCCCTACACAGACCCTAGGATCCTTCCATGTCTACACTCTTTCTGTGGGCAGTGTCTGCATATGGAGATAAAGAAGTCTGGGGACAAGCAGAAGATGGAGTGTCCTACCTGTCAGAGAAGTATCACCATACCAGAGGGTGGAGTCAATGCTATACCTCAGAACCTCCATCTTGGCTTTGAGGTGGAGGTGGCTGGGTACATGTCCAAGATTGGCAGTGGTGGTGAAAAGTCATGTGATGCTTGTATTGATGGGGGCAAGGGGCCTGCAGTGGTGTTCTGTTGTACATGTGGTCAGTTCCTCTGTACCTTCTGTCATGAGCACCACAAACGCAATAAGATACTGTGCCATCACCAGATGGTAGGACTAGATCAGGAGTCTGTCAGACTACTTCCATCCATCATGACACCAACTGAACATCTCTGCACCCAACCTCGTCATAAGAAGAAGTTAAAAATCTACTGTGAGACCTGCCAGTGTCTGGTCTGCAGAGGCTGTACCCTAGTCCTTCACAAGGACCACAGGTTTGCTGAGGTGTGCAATATTGCAAAGGTCCACAGAGATGGAATGAGAGAGGCACTTGTGTGTGCACAGGAAATGGCCTCAAAGCTGACCAGTGCCATTGGTGCCAATGACAAGATGGCAGAACAGGTTGAGACTTCCATAGAGAATGCCACACTGTTCATAAACCAAGCGTTTGAACAGCTCCACCAAGCCATAGAGGAAAGGAAGAAGACACTGTTGTCAGAGATGGAGGCCATTTCACTTTCCAAGACAACAGCTCTGTCCCTCCAGAAGGAGCAGTTAGTGAAGATACAAGATGAGATTGGTCGCTACACTGAGATGACCTCCCACATCCTCCAGACCCACACTGACCATGAGGTGGTAGCTCTTGGAGATCTGCTACCCACTGAACTGAAGACCACCCTGAAGAAGGTTGGGGGAGTCTCCCTCACTCCCAGTCAGTCCAATTACATTCATGTGACCCTACAAACTGATTCTTTGATGAAGGAACTCTCCATATTTGGTCATGTAATGGCCTCAGCTCCATCTCCATCACAGAGCACATGGTCTTCTAAGTCAGCAGCCAGGATAGACAAGGTGTATAGTGTAAAAGTGGAGACCAAGAGCTCAGAGGGAGAGAGGTACCCATATGGTGGTCTGCAGGTGAAGGCTGAGCTGAGGCCCAAGTTACATGATGGAGCAGTTGTCCCAGGAAAGGTGGAGGACCATGGAGATGGTACCTACACCATCACCCTCACCCCTCAGGCTGCTGGTCCTCACCAGCTCCTCATCACAATGGATGGTGAACATGTACAGGGCAGTCCTCATGACCTTGATGTGAGGCCTAGCTACAGCACCTTACGTAACCCCCAGCAAATTATCAGTTGTAGTGGTGCTCCATTAGGTATTGCCATCCATGACAGTGGAGACATCTATGTAGCCAGTATTGATAGCAGTATTCATGTGTATGACCAAGGTGGTCATGAAAAGAGAACCATAGGTAGTGGTGGGAGTGGTGTTGGTCAGTTCAGTGCACCATATGGTATATCCATCAAGGGAGATGTGATGTATGTTGGTGACTATGGCAATCATCGCATTCAGAAGCTGACAACAGGAGGACAGTTCCTACTGAAGTTTGGCCAACATGGATCAGGTCAGGGGCAGTTTGACAACCCAGAATCAGTTATTGTTGACCAAAGAGATAGGATGATTGTTGCTGACCTTAACAACCACAGGGTGGTGATATTGGATCAAAATGGCAGCTGGCTATTGACCATAAATGGAAATGTCTCAGGTGCTCAGGGTTTTAAGTCTCCATATGGTCTTGCCTTGGACCCTCAAGGGAACATCCATGTTGCAGCTATCGGTTCTAACACCGTCAAGGTCTTCACACCAGAGGGGACCTATGTCAGATCATATGGAGATGTAAAGTGTCCAATTGGAATAGCAATTGATGAAGAAGGTTACAGCCTTGTCTGTGAGTTAAGTGGCAATTGTCTCTCCATCTTTGATCCTCAGGGAAACAAGATTCACACAGTTGGCAATCTCACTAATCCCTGGGGTGTTGCTCTGGATCCTATAAGTGGTAGTCTGTATGTAGCCAACAATGGTGCTAAGACTGTATTGAAGTACTCTGTGTAGTGGTGATGTAATGATGATGTCATGTTAAAATATAGTGTATGCTTAGTAAGACTGATTGGTAACTGGTAATAATAAGTGTAGCTATGGCACAGACGAAGGTTTTCTACGTCAGGAATAGCAGTCACTGATTCATAGGATCCCAGGGTGATAGGTGTCCATTCATCAAACCTTGGAATCTCCATCATCCTTCTTAACTGCCTTCCCATGGACATAGGTGTCAGTGTCATGGGCGGGGTCAGTGAGGATGTTTGTACCATTGAGTGGTGGTGTGCCATCTTCAACATCAGAGAGAGTTGCTGAGATGTTCAGAGACGTGAAGGTAGTCTGGTCCTCCAGAACGTACATCACAGCTGGGGAGAACAGTGGTGGGTGGTTGAGGAACAGCACACAGATGTAGATGGTAGCTGTCTGGCACTTGGGTACATTTCAGGGGGACCATTAGGTCTGGGGACCCAGCAGGCATCCAACCAGCAACTGCCATTCCTGATGTAGAAAATCTTGCTCTGTTGCCATAGTTACAATTATTTCATTATAGTTCAACCATCAGTCTAAAGGTGACCATACACCAGGCAACAATGTTGCGTGCAACTTAATGAATGCAATTATATTTTCAGTAAAACATCAGTTTACTGATATTTTACAAGAAATTTACAAAAATTCATAATGTTGCACACAACATGTTGACCCGTGTATGCCAGCCTTAAGTGGCTTCGCTGACATGCAGGCCTTTACTAAGACACTAACATCAGTATACCATAGATATCTTCAACATGTCTATTGTAACCTGGGGGATTGGCCCCCCCCCCCCCCCCTCAAGTTTGATTGGCATGATAATATCATCACCTCCACTATCACCATCAGACCATCAATGTTGCCATAGCAATGTTAATTCATGTGTGACGTAGGCCCCACCCTCTGCTGCTGTAGGGAAGCCAGAGCAGGACACTGGGGCCAGGGAGCTGCTCATGAGGGTGTAGTTGAGGGGGAGGGGCCATCATTGACGTAAGTGACACTAACATTCCCCACTGGGACAACACTAAGTAACCACTCCATGGGATATGGGGACAGGGGGCTGGCCTTGGGTGTAGAGAAAGGTGACATTGGGTGTGGTCACCTCAGGTGGGTCATTGTTGATGACTATCACAATCACCACCACCTTAACCACATTACTGGCACGCCCACCAAGGTCAGTCACCCGATACAGGCTGTCCTGGGGACCAGGCTTTGGTTCATCTGTGGTATTGTGGTACTGTGCAGACCTCAGAATGGACTGGTATGTGGACACTGGGGCGGCACCTGATACCACCAGGACACCTGTGATGGGGTCATATCTCTGTATGAGGGATGGATAGGAGCTGATGTCCACTGAGACATTGTCACCAGAGGAGGCAGGTATTGGGGTAAGGGAGATGGTGGCATTGCCCATCAGGAAGTAGACATTGTTGTCCAGATCAGAGAGGGTGAGGCTTGGGGAGACCAGGGGGACAGGAGAAGTGCTATCCTCTGTGAAGTTGAATGACGTCAAGGAGTTGCTAATAACAGGGTCGTAGGCATCAAACAGCACTATATGAACCTCAGTCTGAACTGTTGTCACAATGGTACCATCATCCACCTCAATGGTGACATGGCGCGTACTGTTATCTATCTCCACGGCAACGTCACCATATACCACCTGCATGAGGAGTGCCTGGAAGGCTTCAATAGTCACATTATTGGCATCAACTGAGTACATGTGGAGGTACGAGTACGGTTCACCACTGTCATTGACGTAGACATATCGGTCCAGGAAGATCTTTTCCTGTGTATGGTTAACAGAGACGATAGCCAGCGTATCATTAACCAAAGTGACGGCAGAAGAATTGAGAAGTCCAATGGATTCAGCACCTATATCTTTGGGGTTAAGTACCAGCACAGTTATGGACACAAGGTAAGCATTGTCAGTGTCAGTAAGTGAAACAAACTGGGGCTGTACGATCTGCACATAGGGACTCAGCTGTAGGTAGTCCACACTGAGGTATGTCCCACTACCACTGCCCGATATCCTGACAGCAGTAGGGTCATCCACAGATATGACCTCAATGGTGGCAGTCCCAATGACTCCACTGAACTCATAAGTGTCGCTAAGGTTGTAATATGAAGCATTAATCCCATACCTGCCAGACTTCCCCCTGGTAACCCCAGTGTTGTCCCAGCCAAGAATGGTGATGTAAGGGACATCAGAGGCAGGTCTGTAAAATCCCCTGGTGTCCTTGAGTGTGTTGAAGTTCCACACGGGCAGGAATGGTATGCGACAGTCTCCAGCAAGGATGGCCTTCTGTACCAAGGGGTCCTTGGGTACCACCACACCATAGTAGTAATTGTGGGGTACAGCTCCGCCCCAGACCCCCGTCCCCCACTTCATGAATATTAATTAGCAACCCCCCCTTTTCTGAAATCCTGGATCCGCCCCTGCACTCCTAACACCCTAGTGGTTGTGGGGTACAGTGGTCACTCCTAACACCCTAGTGGTTGTGGGGTACAGTGGTCACTCCTAACACCCTAGTGGTTGTGGGGTACAGTGGTCACTCCTTACACCCTAGTGGTTTTGGGGTACAGTGCAGTGGTCACTCCTAACACCCTAGTGGTTGTGGGGTACAGTGGTCACTCCTAACACCCTAGTGGTTGTGGGGTACAGTGGTCACTCCTAACACCCTAGTGGTTGTGGGGTACAGTGGTCACTCCTAACACCCTAGTGGTTGTGGGGTACAGTGGTCACTCCTAACACCCTAATGGTTGTGGGGTACAGTGGTCACTCCTAACACCCTAGTGGTTGTGGGGTACAGTGGTCACTCCTAACACCCTAGTGGTTGTGGGGTACAGTGGTCACTCCTAACACCCTAGTGGTTGTGGGGTACAGTGGTCACTCCTAACACCCTAGTGGTTGTGGGGTACAGTGGTCACTCCTAACACCCTAGTGGTTGTGGGGTACAGTGGTCACTCCTAACACCCTAGTGGTTGTGGGGTACAGTGGTCACTCCTAACACCCTAGTGGTTGTGGGGTACAGTGGTCACTCCTTACACCCTAGTGGTTTTGGGGTACAGTGGTCACTCCTAACACCCTAGTGGTTGTGGGGTACAGTGGTCACTCCTAACACCCTGGTGGTTGTGGGGTACAGTGGTCACTCCTAACACCCTAGTGGTTGTGGGGTACAGTGGTCACTCCTAACACCCTAGTGGTTGTGGGGTACAGTGGTCACTCCTAACACCCTAGTGGTTGTGGGGTACAGTGGTCACTCCTAACACCCTAGTGGTTGTGGGGTACAGTGGTCACTCCTAACACCCTAGTGGTTGTGGGGTACAGTGGTCACTCCTTACACCCTAGTGGTTTTGGGGTACAGTGGTCACTCCTAACACCCTAGTGGTTGTGGGGTACAGTGGTCACTCCTAACACCCTGGTGGTTGTGGGGTACAGTGGTCACTCCTAACACCCTAGTGGTTGTGGGGTGCAGTGGTCACTCCTAACACCCTAAGGGTTGTGGGGTACAGTGGTCACTCCTAACACCCTAGTGGTTGTGGGGTACAGTGGTCACTCCTAACACCCTGGTGGTTGTGGGGTACAGTGGTCACTCCTAACACCCTAGTGGTTTTGGGGTACAGTGGTCACTCCTAACACCCTAGTGGTTGTGGGGTACAGTGGTCACTCCTAACACCCTAGTGGTTGTGGGGTACAGTGGTCACTCCTAACACCCTAGTGGTTGTGGGGTACAGTGGTCACTCCTTACACCCTAGTGGTTTTGGCGTACAGTGGTCACTCCTAACACCCTAGTGGTTGTGGGGTACAGTGGTCACTCCTAACACCCTAGTGGTTTTGGGATACAGTGGTCACTCCTAACACCCTAGTGGTTTTGGGATACAGTGGTCACTCCTAACACCCTAGTGGTTTTGGGATACAGTGGTCACTCCTAACACCCTAGTGGTTTTGGGATACAGTGGTCACTCCTAACACCCTAGTGGTTGTGGGGTACAGTGGTCACTCCTAACACCCTAGTGGTTGTGGGGTACAGTGGTCACTCCTTACACCCTAGTGGTTTTGGGGTACAGTGGTCACTCCTAACACCCTAGTGGTTGTGGGGTACAGTGGTCACTCCTAACACCCTAGTGGTTGTGGGGTACAGTGGTCACTCCTAACACCCTAGTGGTTGTGGGGTACAGTGGTCACTCCTAACACCCTAGTGGTTGTGGGGTACAGTGGTCACTCCTAACACCCTAGTGGTTGTGGGGTACAGTGGTCACTCCTAACACCCTAGTGGTTGTGGGGTACAGTGGTCACTCCTAACACCCTAGTGGTTGTGGGGTACAGTGGTCACTCCTAACACCCTAGTGGTTGTGGGGTACAGTGGTCACTCCTAACACCCTAGTGGTTGTGGGGTACAGTGGTCACTCCTAACACCCTAGTGGTTGTGGGGTACAGTGGTCACTCCTAACACCCTAGTGGTTGTGGGGTACAGTGGTCACTCCTAACACCCGAGTGGTTGTGGGGTACAGTGGTCACTCCTAACACCCTAGTGGATGTGGGGTACAGTGGTCACTCCTTACCACCCTAGTGGTTTTGGGGTACAGTGGTCACTCCTAACACCCTAGTGGTTGTGGGGTACAGTGGTCACTCCTAACACCCTAGTGGTTGTGGGATACAGTGGTCACTCCTAACCCCTGGTCATTATTAAAGTTATCTTGTTCTATTAAAACTCGTGAAACAAACATTTTCAACAAGAAAGTCAATAAAGTTGGTGGCATATATAGGATTGCAAGACATTAGAGGTATAAAAAGCATGGGTTGTCTGATTTCTGAACCCTAAGCAAATGAGAAGATAAAGCAACGTGTACAGACTACTAGTTTATAAGATCACACGTGTGCACATACGTGCAATTGATTGGAGCATGCCACTACTGCATTGGGTTACGTCATGCCTATATGGAATAATAGTTTGGGAGGAGGAGAGGGAGAAGTCTGTGCATATGTCTGAATTCCTTTCAACACATTGGTTGCCCAGCAACTAAGAAAGCTAGTTTTGGAGCTGAAGTATTATCAGAGAGGTGTTAGGTGTGAGGGTGTAGTGTGATGTTAGGGTGTCAGGTGTTATGTGAGGGTGTAGTGTGATGTTAGGGTGTTAGGTGTGATGTGATTTGATTGTGCTGTTATTAAATCATTTCCTCCCAACCAATCAGGTCTCTGGCATACAGTATACTCGCTGATCTGGTCCACCCAACTTACCCTGCAGCAGCTGTCAATGGCCGTCCACCTGTTTGCTAAAAATGTCCACGATGACACCATCCCTGTGAGCATCCAGATGATGTCATGCAAGCTGCTGCTCAACCTGGTGGAGAGCATCAGGGTGAAGTCAGAGCAGGACACTGGGGCCAGGGAGCTGCTCATGAAGATGATGGAGGTGTTCATACTCAAGTTCAAAACCATAGCGCTGTACCAGATCCCCCAACTGTTCAAACATTGTCAGCCATCACCCCCCAGTGACCCTGGGGTTAGCCCCAGCCATGAGACAGCTGTTACCTCCAGCACACCCAATGGAGATGTGAAGAAGTCTGGCTCACCTACTCCATCTTCATATGGTACATTAGGGGAGGGAGGGAGGGAGGGAGACATGGTGAGGGTATGAAGAAGAGGGGAGGGGTCTGATGAGCACACCAATGTCCCCCCCTCACCCCACCCTTCCTACACTACTTTCATATCACACCTCTCCTTACCTTTCCCCCCAAGTAGCCTGCTCTATGGTGGCCATGAGTACAGTCATCCCCGTATCTGTCACTGACTGTCGCACCATGGTGAAGACATTGGTGTGTGGTATGAAGACCATCACTTGGGGGGCGGGGTCCTGTAAAGTACCTGGATCGTCCATTGACTACGGTGAGTTATTGTCAAGAGCATATGTGTGAAGGTTGTGTGTGTGTTATAGTGTGGGTGTGTTATGGTGACCTGCAAATGTATTTCGTACACCAAACGACAACAGCCATGCTGGAAATGTGTATATGTCTTCTGACTAGAGAGGTGTGCTTCATTTGGGGTTACTATGATCTGTTACAAGTAGCTAATTGCCTTATATGGGATTGAGGCATTGAAAAGTGACCTAACGTCACAATGTTACATGCTCTGACCAGTGATGGGTGTGTACATACTACCACATGTACCTAGACTTTTGGTAGGTGCATGTGTTTGTAATAGCCCCCCCTCACATGAAGGGCTATGATACATGTCATAGATGAAGAACATGGTTAGCAGTTGAGTATGGTAGGTGGGACATCCCCCCCCCCCCCCCCCCCCCCCCTTGCTTTTACCTTTTACCTTCCGCTGCTGTAAATGCCTTGGTATTCTTTAGGTCCCTTTTCATTGGTCCATTATGTACATATGCAATCTTTGTCTTATATATTTCCATGGCAACGTATCACATAAACACAATATGGATGTACACAAACAATGTTCTAAGACTATGACATCATCATTCTGATAACAGATGTCCCAGGCCTGATTAATGTGTACAGATGACCCCCCCCCCTCCCAAGGCCAGGGGTCCTAAATAGCCCCCCCCCCCCCCGCCCTGACCAGGGGTCCTTAAATGTAGTTTCTATGTTCTTCATAGCTGACATAAAAGTCTTTTGGGTCTCTTCTTCTGCAGTAGCAGGTGGTACACCTGTTAGATAGGGATACTCTTATCTCCTTGTGCAGGAACAGGCTTAGTGGGATGGACATGTCGTAGATGAAGAACATGGTTAGAAACACCATCTCCACGTCATAGATTGTGCTGGTATCGTCCGAGACGCTTAGCACACTCTGCACTATGGGATGTAGGTTACTTCCTACAGAGGTGAGGGCAAATATGATTGGGTAGATCAATATGGGCGCCGCCTTCCTCACAGCAATTAATATGAAATGAAGTGGAAGCCTTTTATCACACTGGGATACAAACATGGTCACTCGTCCCACAATAACCAGCACAATGGTAT
Organism: Eunapius fragilis; assembly: GCA_963681505.1. Lineage (NCBI taxonomy): Eukaryota > Metazoa > Porifera > Demospongiae > Spongillida > Spongillidae > Eunapius > Eunapius fragilis. The sequence goes on from OY811990.1 coordinate 5,897,760, forward strand.
GTGCAGCCTTCAACCTTGAATTACACTTACAAACATATTTCTGTCATGAGTATCTAAAAATTCCATTCAAATGTTAAATTAGAAGCCTATTGCAAATTTCCATTGGTCATACTAGCTAACTAACCACTCCCCTTTGCTGACCACACCCCTTCATTACAGGAAGCAGACCAGGCCTCCTTCTGTCACACGTGCATCCCACAAGTGCCAGCTATTGTTGTCCACTGTGTGCATGAGATTGAGCAAAGAGGCCTAGCAGATGTGGGACTGTATCGGGTACCAGGGTGAGTGCACCACTTCAACACCAGCCCCTCCATCACCTCTCCATCCTCTCACCTGTAGCTCTGATAAGATGGTCAAGGAGCTCAAGGAGCGTCTGCTGAAGGCCAAAGGGAACCCTTCCTTCTTGGAGGGAGTGCAGGACATCAATGTGGTGTGTGGTGTGCTCAAGGACTTCCTGAGGTGTCTGAGGGAACCTCTCCTCACCTTCAAGATGCATAATGCCTTCTTGCAAGCCTCTGGTATGGAGAGGGAAATAACTGAACTACAGTGCCTTCAGGTATGTGGAGGATGAAGTGTAAGATGTTTCCACCAATGTTTTAATGTTTTAGGTATTGAGAGAAGAAATCCACCACCATGAATTGGGTCAGCTGATGACTATGTTCAAGCCATAAAGCTACCAAGATTGAGACATGTGTAAGGACACACAGCTGCAACCAAAGGTTGTCTATTTGAATCCTCTGTGTGTAGCTCTAACTCCACTCTCCATCACCTAATGAACAGGTGATGCAACGTTTGATGGGTATCTCTGGGTACTACTGGCGACAGTACTTGTCTCCTGTGGACAATCCTGAGCCCCAGTCCCCAGCCCCATCTGGTCAGTCCAGTCCCGGCATGGCTTCACCATCTACACCTGAGCAACGTCCAAGTAAGCAAGGGGGCGTGTGCCCATGTGTGGGGGCGTAATACGTACCACCCTTTCCTTGCACTTTCAGTTCCTGAGAGTCCATTCCTTGGGTCTTGTCAGTCTCCAAGGTTTCCCCCAAGAACCCCTGTTCCTGCCCAGTGAGTGGTTTATATGCACATCAGTTCAAATGTGATGAGGTGTTCTCATAACACCATGTGTTATCTAGATGGTCTACTTCTAAGCCCAAGAGGGCTGGGACATTCTTTGCCCCTCCAAACTGAGCTGTGTGGTATACCAGACCTTCAATATTACATGTATTAATGTCTGTGACGAACAAATGTTTATATTTGTATGACAGCTAACTATAATGAAAATGAAAGTGAGATCTTTTGTAAGGTTACTTTGAGGTGATGTACGTACATAGCAGCCACTGCCGCTACACTATATAATTCTTCGTTACTTCAGTTCTCAGTCTAGTGCCAAAGGACCACGCCCTCTCGTAAGCCCGGCACATATGGGCGTGGCGCATTACCATATTCGAATATCGCGATGTTGAGATCGTCCGAACAAGACGACGTACGTAGGAGGTAAGCGCAAACACCCATTAACAGATATGTACTATAATTTGCTATACGAATGGTCCCCCTAGTTATGGGCACAGCATAGGCGTCCGCTCATTTATTTCCGTCCCAACTCTGCTAGATGTTTTGTGGTCTACTATTTGCTGCTGCACAAGAACTATTGCCCTGTGGTATTATTAAGGCTTCAAAGCCATCGCGCACGAAGTCACTTTCAAAAATGTTTTCTGTACTACAAATGATCAAATAATAAAATGATCAAATGGGACAGTGCCCAGCAGAATCACCCTTGTGGCTAGTTTTACAAGTTTTCAAATTTTTTGATTTTCCTTGAACACCCATGAGCTTCTGTCAAATGGTCCTTATGCATCCTAAATTGGACTATCCATCATAAAGTTATTAGGCACTGAATTTATAATTAGTCATACACTTCAATGCAAGTGTTACTTTTCGTGGAAATTTTGAAAACGTACCATTAGGGTGATTTAGCTGAACACTCTCCCAAATAATCTTTATCCAATTCATGTATTCTATAATCAAGCTTGGTAAAGATCAAACAATACCTCGTCAGTGGTATATGACTTGTGTGGGGCAATGATATTCTCCTTCTTCCTATGGTATCAATTCATGTTCTTTTACCCCCACAGATCTGGCCTCTTTCCTCCACACACCATATGTCAGCTGTGCTCTAAGCCCTACACAGACCCTAGGATCCTTCTATGTCTACACTCGTTCTGTGGGCAGTGTCTGCATATGGAGATAGAGAGGTCTGGGGACAAGCAGAAGATGGAGTGTCCTACCTGTCAGAGAAGTATCACCATACCAGAGGGTGGAGTCAATGCTATACCTCAGAACCTCCATCTTGGCTTTGAGGTGGAGGTGGCTGGGTACATGTCCAAGATTGGCAGTGGTGGTGAAAAGTCATGTGATGCTGGTGCTGGGGACAAGGGGTCTGCAGTGGTGTTCTGTTGTACATGTGGTCAGTTCCTCTGTACCTTATGTCATGAGTACCACAGACGCAATAAGATACTGTGCCATCACCAGATGGTAGGACTAGACCAGGAGTCTGTCAGACTAGTTCCATCCATCATGACACCAACTGAACATCTCTGCTCCCAACCTCATCACCAGAAAGAAGAGTTAAAATTCTACTGTGAGACCTGCCAGTGTCTGGTCTGCAGAGACTGTACCCTAGTCCTTCACAAGGACCACAGGATTGCTGAGGTGTGCAATATTGCAAAGGTCCACAGAGATGGAATGAGAGAGGCACTTGTGTGTGCACAGGAAATGGCCTCAAAGCTGACCAGTGCCATTGGTGCCAATGACAAGATGGCAGAACAGGTTGAGACTTCCAGAGAGAATGCCACACTGCTCATAAACCAAGCCTTTGAACAGCTCCACCAAGCCATAGAGGAAAGGAAGAAGACACTGTTGTCAGAGATGGGGGCCATTTCACTTTCCAAGACAACAGCTATGTCCCACCAGAAGGAACAGTTAGTGAAGATACAAGATGAGATTGGTCGCTACACTGAGATGACCTCCCACATCCTCCAGACCCACACTGACCATGAGGTGGTAGCTCTTGGAGATCTGCTACCCACTGAACTAAAGGCCACCCTGAAGAAGGTTGGGGGAGTCTCCCTCACTCCCAGTCAGTCCAGTGACATACATGTGACCCTACAAACTGATTCTCTGATGAAAGAACTCCCCATTTTTGGTCATATAATGGCCTCATCTCCATCACAGAGCACATGGTCTTCTAAGTCAGCAGCCAGGATGGACAAGGTGTATAGTGTAAAAGTGGAGACCAAGAGCTCAGAGGGAGAGAGGTACCCATATGGTGGTCTGCAGGTGAAGGCTGAGCTGAGGCCCAAGTCACATAATGGAGCAGTTGTCCCAGGAAAGGTGGAGGACCTTGGAGATGGTACCTACACCATCACCCTCACCCCTCAGGTTGCTGGTCCTCACCAGCTCCTCATCACAATGGATGGTGAACATGTACAGGGCAGTCCTCATGACCTTGATGTGAGGCCTAGCTACAGCATCTTATGTAACCCCCAGCAAGCTATCTGTTTTAGTGGTGGTCCAGTGGGTATTGCCATCCATGACAGTGGAGACATCTATGTAGCCTGTGGTGATAAGAGTATTCATGTGTATGACCAAGGTGGTCATGAGAAGAGAACCATAGGTAGTGGTGGGAGTGGTGATGGTCAGTTCAGTTCCCCATGTGGTATATCCATCAAGGGAGATGTGATGTATGTTGCTGAAACTGGCAATCATCGCATTCAGAAGCTGACAACAGGAAGACAGTTCCTTCAAAAGTTTGGCCATTATGGATCAGGTCAGGGACAGTTTAATGAACCATTATCAGTTATTGTTGACCAAAGAGATAGGATTATTGTTGCTGATTATAACAACCACAGGGTAGTGATATTGGATCAAAATGGCATCTCCTTATTGATCATAAATGGAGATGTCTCTGGTGCTCAGGGTTTTAAAAATCCATATGGTCTTGCCTTGGACCCTCAAGGGAACATCCATGTTGCAGCCTGGGGTTCTAACACCATCAAAGTCTTCACACCAGAGGGGACCTATGTCAGATCGTATGGAGATGTAAAGGGTCCATCTGGAATAGCAATGAATGATGAAGAAGGTTACAGCTTTGTCTGTGAGAGCAGTGGCAATTGTCTCTCCATCTTTGATCCTGAGGGAAACAAGATCCACACAGTTGGCAATCTCACTTATCCCTGTGGTGTTGCTCTGGATTCTATAAGTGGTAGTCTGTATGTAGCCAACTATGGTGCTAAGACTGTATTGAAGTATTTTGTGTAGTGGTGATGTAATGATGATGTCATGTAATGTCATGTTTGCATAGTGTATGGCTTAGTAAGTACAAGGTAGTCTGGTCCTCCAGAACGTACATCACAGCTGGGGAGAACTGTGGTGGGTGGTTGAGGAACAGCACACAGATGTAGATGGTAGCTGTCTGGCACTTGGGGACATCCACACTGTTGTTATCACAGGCCTTCATGACAAAGGTGATGGGCTGACAGGGTGTGGCAGAGAAGTAATGAAGTGGGGGCGTGTACCTCAGGACACCTCCTGAGTATGATACAGTGGGACAGGTTTGTTCATGACTGCTCCATAACATAGTCTGGGATGGTCCCACAGCTGACAGTGATGACAATGATGTTAGGATGGTCTCCAAAAACACTTAGGACCTCAAGAGGCTGGTCATACAGGTTGAGCAGTCTGGTCACCAGACAGACTAGAGTTGTGTTGTCCTTGTCAACAATGGTGGCATTGGGGGCAAGGGGAACAGGCCCCTCCCTCTCCACATAGTTGATGATGATGTCATACATGAAGGTAACAAGGCCGTGGAGGTTCACCTCTGGAGGGTAGTTCACTCGCTGGATGTCCACTAGAATGTACTGATCAGGAGGGCTGCTTTGGTACACCCCATCAAACAACACCACAGACATGTGCCTGGTACATAGTTGTATCTCATTTGTCCCTAAGACACCAATGCATTGTGATGGGTTTTTAGTAGTTTTGGTCAGTGCGGTCTTAGGCCATGATGTGAAGGCCATATGTGTGTGTCAATGGTTGTGCTGACCAAAGATTGATGTACATGTATGGAGTGTATGTACTTCTGAAGCTTCTGCTATACTTATATGTGTGTATGTGTGTGTGTGTGTCTGCTTGTGCTGGTGTGTGTAAGTGTATGTGTGTGTACATGCTCCCCGTGATATGACCCTCTGCCCTCATACATGACCCCCTGCCCCCCCCCCCCCCCCCCTTGCCGTCATACATGACCCCCTGCCCCCACACATGACCCCCTGCCCCCACATGTACTCTTACGCGCCCCCCCTGTCCCCCCCATAGGAACAAGTTGCGTCCTATGCCTCTAACCTGGTCCAGGGTATGGCGGCGTTGCTTAGGAACTGTCCCCAGGAGGTAGCCCACCTGAGGAAGGAGCTGTTGATTGCTGCCAGACATATTCTAGCCACAGACCTGCGTAACAAGTTTCTGCCGTGCATAGACCATCTCTTTGACGAGAACCTTCTGATTAGATCAGGGTGGACCACCAGAGAAAGTGTGAGGTATTATCAGAGAGGTGTTAGGTGTGAGGGTGTCAGGTGTTATGAGAGGGTGTTGTGTGACATGAGGGTGCTTGATGTTTTGTGAGGGTGTTAGGTGTGATGTGAGGGTGTTAGGTGTAATGTGATTTTATTGTGCTGGCAGTTGAGGGACTGTATTGGGTACCAGGGTGAGTGCACCACTTCAACACCAGCCCCTCCATCACCTCTCCATCCTCTCACCTGTAGCTCTGATAAGATGGTCAAGGAGCTCAAGGAGCGTCTGCTGAAGGCCAAAGGGAACCCTTCCTTCTTGGAGGGAGTGCAGGACATCAATGTGGTGTGTGGTGTGCTCAAGGACTTCCTGAGGTGTCTGAGGGAACCTCTCCTCACCTTCAAGATGCATAATGCCTTCTTGCAAGCCGCTGGCTGGTATGGAGAGGGAAATAACTGAGCTACAGAGCCTTCAGGTATGTGGAGGGTGAAGTGGAAGATGTTTCCACAAATGTTTTGATGTTTTAGGTATTGAGAGAGGAAATCCACCAACATGAATTGGGTCAGCTGATGACTATGTTCCAAGCTAAAGCTACCAAGATTGAGACATGTGGAAGGACACACAGCTGCAACCTAAGGTTTTCTATTTGAATCCTCTATGTGTAGCTCTAACTCCACTCTCCATCACCCAATGAACAGGTGATGCAACGTTTGATGGGTATCTCTGGGGACTACTGGCGACAGTACTTGTCTCCTGTGGACAATCCTGAGCCCCAGTCCCCAGACCCATCCTGGCATGGCTTCACCATCCACACCTGAGCAACGTCCAAGTAAGCAAGGGGGCGTGTGCCCATGTGTGGGGGCGTAACATGTACCACCCTTCTTCCTTGGGTCTTGTCAGTCTCCAAGGTTTCCCCTGTTCCTACCCAGTGAGTGGTTTATATGCACATCAGTTCAAATGTGATGAGGTGTTCTCATAACACCATGTGTTATCTAGATGGTCTACTTCTAAGCCCAAGAGGGCTGGGACATTCTTTGCCCCTCCAAACTTAGCTGTGTGGTATACCAGACCTTCAATATTACATGTATCAATGTCTGTGATGAACAAAAGTTTATATTTGTATGACAGCTAACTATGATGAAAATGAAAGTGAGATCTTTTGTAAGATTACTTTCAGGTGATTTACGTACATAGCAGCCGCTGCCGCTACACTATACAATTCTTCGTTACTTTAGTTCTCAGTCTAGTGCCAAAGGACCACGCCCTCTCGTAAGCCCGGCACATATGGGCGTGGCGCATTACCATATTCGAATATCGCGTCACGATGTTGAGATCGTCCGAACAAGACGACGTACGTAGCAGGTACTAAGCGCAAATACCCATTAACAGATATGTACTATAATTTGCCATGCGAATGGTCCCCCTAGTTATGGGCACAGCATAGACGTCCGCTCATTTATTTCCGTCCCAACTCTGCTAGATGTTATGTGGTCTACTATTTGCTGCTGCACAAGAACTATTGCCTTGTGGTATTGTTAATGCTTCAAAGCCATCGCGCACGAAGTCACTTTCAAAAATGATCAAATAATCTTTATCAAATGCATGTATCTATAATCAAGCTTGGTAAAGATCAAACAATACCTCGTCAGTGGTATATGACGTGTGTGGGGCAATGATATTCTCCTTCTTTCTATGGTAACAATTCATGTTCTTTTCCCCCACAGATCTGACCTCTTCCCTCCACACACCATATGTCAGCTGTGCTCTAAGCCCTACACAGACCCTAGGATCCTTCCATGTCTACACTCTTTCTGTGGGCAGTGTCTGCATATGGAGATAGAGAGGTCTGGGGACAAGCAGAAGATGGAGTGTCCTACCTGTCAGAGAAGTATCACCATACCAAAGGGTGGAGTCAATGCTATACCTCAGAACCTCCATCTTGGCTTTGAGGTGGAGGTGGCTGGGTACATGTCCAAGATTGGCAGTGGTGGTGAAAAGTCATGTGATGCTGGTGCTGGGGACAAGGGGTCTGCAGTGGTGTTCTGTTGTACATGTGGTCAGTTCCTCTGTACCTTATGTCATGAGTACCACAAACACAATAAGATACTGCTCCATCACCAGATGGTAGGATTAGACCAGGAGTCTGTCAGACAACTTCCATCCATCATGACACCAACTGAACATCTCTGCTCCCAACCACATCACCAGAAAGAGGAGTTAAAATTCTTCTGTGAGACCTGCCAGTGTCTGGTCTGCAGAGACTGTACCCTAGTCCTTCACAAGGACCACAGGATTGCTGAGGTGTGCAATATTGCAAAGGTCCACAGAGATGGAATGAGAGAGGCACTTGTGTGTGCACAGGAAATGGCCTCAAAGCTGACCAGTGCCATTGGTGCCAGTGACAAGATGGCAGAACAGGTTGAGACTTCCAGAGAGAATGCCACACTGCTCATAAACCAAACCTTTGAACAGCTCCACCAAGCCATAGAGGAAAGGAAGAAGACACTTTTGTCAGAGATTGGGGCCATTTCACTTTCCAAGACAACAGCTCTGTCCCTCCAGAAGGAACAGTTAGTGAAGATACAAGATGAGATTGGTCGCTACACTGAGATGACCTCCCACATCCTCCAGACCCACACTGACCATGAGGTGGTAGCTCTTGGAGATCTGCTACCCACTGAACTGAAGGCCACCCTGAAGAAGGTTGGGGGAGTCTCCCTCACTCCCAGTCAGTCCAGTGACATACATGTGACCCTACAAACTGACTCTCTGATGAAGGAGCTCTCCATATTTGGTCATATAAAGTCTCCATCACAAAGCACATGGTCTTCTAAGTCAGCAGCCAGGATGGACAAGGTGTATAGTGTAAAAGTGGAGACCAAGAGCTCAGAGGGAGAGAGGTACCCATATGGTGGTCTGCAGGTGAAGGCTGAGCTGAGGCCCAAGTCACATGATGGAGCAGTTGTCCCAGGAAAGGTGGAGGACCATGGAGATGGTACCTACACCATCACCCTCACCCCTCAGGCTGCTGGTCCTCACCAGCTCCTCATCACAATGGATGGTGAACATGTACAGGGCAGTCCTCATGACCTTGATGTGAGGCCTAAGTACAGCACCTTATGTGACCCCCAGCAAGTTATCAGTTGTAGTGGTGGTCCAAATGGTATTGCCATCCATGACAGTGGAGACATCTATGTAGCCTGTACTGATGATCACAGTATTCATGTGTTTGACCAAGGTGGTCATGAGAAGAGAACCATAGGTAGTGGTGGGGGTGGTGATGGTCAGTTCAGTTCTCCATATAGTATATCCATCAAGGGAGATGTGATGTATGTTGCTGACTATTACAATCATCGCATTCAGAAGCTGACAACAGGAGGACAGTTCCTACAGAAGTTTGGCCTTGGATCAGGTCAGGGACAGTTTAACTGCCCGATATCAGTTATTGTTGACCAAAGAGATAGGATGATTGTTGTTGATCACCGCAATGACAGGGTGGTGATATTGGATCAAAATGGCAGCTTGCTAATGACCATAAATAGTAGATATGGTGCTCAGGGTTTTATGTATCCATGGGGTCTTGCCTTGGACCCTCAAGGGAACATCCATGTTGCAGCCAATGGTTCTAACACCATCAATGTCTTCACACCAGAGGGGACCCATGTCAGATCATATGGTGATGTAATGCGTGCACATGGAATAGCAATTAATGAAGAAGGTTACAGCTTTATCTCTGAGTACAGTGGCAATTGTCTCTCCATCTTTGATCCTCAGGGAAACAAGATCCACACAGTTGGCGATCTCAATAATCCCCGTGGTGTTGCTCTGGATCCTATACGTGGTAGTCTGTATGTAGTCAACTATGGTGCTAAGACTGTATTGAAGTATTTTGTGTAGTGGTGATGTAATGATGGTGTCATTGTTTGATGTAATGATGATGTCACTGTTTGATGTAATGATGGTGTCATTGTTTGATGTAATGATGATGTCATGTATTGATGATGTCATATTTTGCATAGTGTATGGAATTGAGGCTAGTAAGACTGTTGGAATGAGATTGGGAACATGGTAAGAATGTTTGACCGAGGACAAAGGGGAGGGGGGGGGAGAGAGGCTCTACTACACTAAGGGGAGGTGGAGGAGAGAGGCTCTACTACACTATTACACTATTGGGAGGGGGAGGAGAGAGGCTCACTATTGGGAGGGGGAGGAGAGATCGAGGCTCTACTACACTAAGGGGAGGGGGAGGAGAGAGGCTCTACTGCACTAAGGGGAGGGGGAGGAGAGAGGCTCTACTACACTAAGGGGAGGGGGAGGAGAGAGGCTCTACTACACTAAAGGGAGGGGGAGGAGAGAGGCTCTACTGCACTAAGGGGAGGTGGAGGAGAGAGGCTCTACTACACTAAGGGGAGGGGGAGGAGAGAGGCTCTACTACACTAAGGGGAGGTGGAGGAGAGAGGCTCTACTACACTAAGGGGAGGGGGAGGAGAGAGGCTCTACTACACTAAGGTGAGGGCGAGGAGAGAGCTAGGCTCTACTGCACTAAGGGGAGGTGGAGGAGAGAGGCTCTACTACACTATTGGGAGGGGGAGGAGAGAGGCTCTACTGCACTAAGGGGAGGGGGAGGAGAGAGGCTCTACTGCACTAAGGGGAGGGGGAGGAGAGAGGCTCTACTGCACTAAGGGGAGGTGGAGGAGAGAGGCTCTACTACACTAAGGGGAGGGGGGGAGAGAGGCTCTACTGCACTAAGGGGAGGGGAGGAGAGAGGCTCTACTACACTAAGGGGAGGTGGAGGAGAGAGGCTCTTCTACACTAAGGGGAGGTGGAGGAGAGAGGCTCTACTGCACTAAGGGGAGGTGGAGGGGAGAGGCTCTACTGCACTAAGGGGAGGTGGAGGAGAGAGGCTCTACTACACTAAGGGGAGGGGGAGGAGAGAGGCTCTACTGCACTAAGGGGAGGGGGAGGAGAGAGGCTCTACTACACTATTGGGAGGGGGAGGAGAGAGGCTCTACTGCACTAAGGGGAGGGGGAGGAGAGAGGCTCTACTGCACTAAGGGGAGGTGGAGGAGAGAGGCTCTACTACACTATTGGGAGGGGGAGGAGAGAGGCTCTACTGCACTAAGGGGAGGGGGAGGAGAGAGGCTCTACTGCACTAAGGGGAGGGGAGGAGAGAGGCTCTACTGCACTAAGGGGAGGGGGAGGAGAGAGGCTCTACTGCACTAAGGGGAGGTGGAGGAGAGAGGCTCTACTACACTAAGGGGTGGGGGAGGAGAGAGGCTCTACTACACTAAGGGGAGGGGGAGGAGAGAGGCTCTACTGCACTAAGGGGAGGGGGAGGAGAGAGGCTCTACTACACTAAGGGGAGGGGGAGGAGAGAGGCTCTACTGCACTAAGGGGAGGGGGAGGAGAGAGGCTCTACTACACTAAGGGGAGGGGGAGGAGAGAGGCTCTACTGCACTAAGGGGAGGTGGAGGGGAGAGGCTCTACTGCACTAAGGGGAGGGGGAGGAGAGAGGCTCTACTACACTAAGGGGAGGGGGAGGAGAGAGGCTCTACTGCACTAAGGGGAGGGGGAGGAGAGAGGCTCTACTACACTATTGGGAGGGGGAGGAGAGAGGCTCTACTGCACTAAGGGGAGGGGGAGGAGAGAGGCTCTACTGCACTAAGGGGAGGTGGAGGAGAGAGGCTCTACTACACTATTGGGAGGGGGAGGAGAGAGGCTCTACTGCACTAAGGGGAGGGGGAGGAGAGAGGCTCTACTGCACTAAGGGGAGGGGGAGGAGAGAGGCTCTACTGCACTAAGGGGAGGGGGAGGAGAGAGGCTCTACTGCACTAAGGGGAGGTGGAGGAGAGAGGCTCTACTACACTAAGGGGTGGGGGAGGAGAGAGGCTCTACTGCACTAAGGGGAGGGGGAGGAGAGAGGCTCTACTACACTAAGGGGAGGGGGAGGAGAGAGACTCTACTACACTAAGGGGAGGGGGAGAAGAGAGGCTCTACTGCACTAAGGGGAGGGGGAGGAGAGAGGCTCTACTACACTAAGGGGTGGGGGAGGAGAGAGGCTCTACTGCACTAAGGGGAGGGGGAGGAGAGAGGCTCTACTGCACTAAGGGGAGGGGGAGGAGAGAGGCTCTACTACACTAAGGGGAGGGGGAGAAGAGAGGCTCTACTACACTAAGGGGTGGGGGAGGAGAGAGGCTCTACTGCACTAAGCGGAGGGGGAGGAGAGAGGCTCTACTACACTAAGGGGAGGGGGAGGAGAGAGGCTCTACTACACTCAGGGGTGGGGGAGGAGAGAGGCTCTACTGCACTAAGGGGAGGGGGAGGAGAGAGGCTCTACTGCACTAAGGGGAGGGGAGGAGAGAGGCTCTACTGCACTAAGGGGAGAGGGAGGAGAGAGGCTCTACTACACTAAGGGGAGGGGGAGGAGAGAGGCTCTACTGCACTAAGGGGAGGGGGAGGAGAGAGGCTCTACTGCACTAAGGGGAGGGGGAGGAGAGAGGCTCTACTACACAAAGGGGAGGGGGAGGAGAGAGTCTCTACTGCACTAAGGGGAGGGGGAGGAGAGAGGCTCTACTACACTAAGGGGAGGGGGAGGAGAGAGGCTCTACTACACTAAGGGGAGGTGGAGGAGAGAGGCTCTACTGCACTAAGAGGAGGGGGAGGAGAGAGGCTCTACTACACTAAGGGGAGGTGGAGGAGAGAGGCTCTACTGCACTAAGAGGAGGGAGAGGAGAGAGGCTCTACTGCACTAAGGGGAGGGGGAGGAGAGAGGCTCTACTGCACTAAGGGGAGGGGGAGGAGAGAGGCTCTACTGCACTAAGGGGAGGGGGAGGAGAGAGGCTCTACTACACTAAGGGGAGGGGGAGGAGAGAGGCTCTACTGCACTAAGGGGAGGGGGAGGAGAGAGGCTCTACTGCACTAAGGGGAGGGGGAGGAGAGAGGCTCTACTACACTAAGGGGAGGGGGAGGAGAGAGGCTCTACTGGTACTAAGGGGAAGGGGAGGAGAGAGGCTCTACTGCACTAAGGGGAGGGGGAGGAGAGAGGCTCTACTATACTAAGGGGAAACAATAACAACAGTGTGGATGTCCCCAAGCATACTCATAAACCTGCCTTTATTAATGTTGCCATAGCAATGTTTATTATCTTTGGTATCCAATACTGATGGTGGGCGGTTCACGTTCTGCACAACCACAGTGATGTTACCCACCGTGCAGCCATTGAGGGTGTCACATGCCCGTACATAGATGAGGTCTATGCCATAATAGGCAGGGTCTGGTCTGCACGTGACATTACCTGTGATGTTGTAGTAGTAGGCCTTACCATGGGCGGGGTCAGTGAGGATGTGTGTACCGTTGAGTGGTGGTGTGCCATCTTCAACATCAGAGAGAGCTGCTGAGATGTTCAGAGATGTGAAGGTAGTCTGGTCCTCCAGAACGTACATCACAGCTGGGGAGAACTGTGGTGGGTGGTTGAGGAACAGCACACAGATGTAGATGGTAGCTGTCTGGCACTTGGGTACATCAACACTGTTGTTATCACAGGCCTTCATGACAAAGGTGATGGGCTAACAGGGTGTGGCAGAGAAGTAATGAAGTGGGGGCGTGTACCTCAGGACACCTCCTGAGTATGATACAGTGGGACAGGTTTGTTCATGACTGCTCCATAACATAGTCTGGGATGGTCCCACAGCTGACAGTGATGACAATGATGTTAGGATGGTCTCCAAAAACACTTGGGACCTCAAGAGGCTAGTCATACAGGTTGAGCAGTCTGGTCACCAGACGGACTAGAGTTGTGTTGTCCTTGTCAACAATGGTGGTATTGGGGGCAAGGGGAACAGGCCCCTCCCCCTCCACATAGTTGATGATGATGTCATACATGATAGCAAAGGGGCTGTGGTGGTTCACCTCTGGAGGGTAATTAAGTGTGTGTGTGTGTGTGTGGGGGGGGGGTGTGTGGCATACTCTATACAGGATATGGGCACAAACCTTTGATGCACCAACATCCTCTCCAGCACATGGGCGTGGTCTGGGATAGGATTTGTCACATGACATACACAACTAGTCACATGACACACATCTAATGCTCACATGGGCAGCAGAAATATGTGTATGTGGTTGTGGGGTACAGTGGTCACTCCTAACACCCTGATGGTTGTGGGGTACAGTGGTCACTCCTAACACCCTAGTGGTTGTGGGGTACAGTGGTCACTCCTAACACCCTAGTGGTTGTGGGGTACAGTGGTCACTCCTAACACCCTTGTGGTTGTGGGGTACAGTGGTCACTCCTAACACCCTAGTGGTTGTGGGGTACAGTGGTCACTCCTAACACCCTAGTGGTTGTGGGGTACAGTGGTCATTCCTAACACCCTAGTGGTTGTGGGGTACACTGGTCACTCCTAACACCCTAGTGGTTGTGGGGTACAGTGGTCACTCCTAACACCCTAGTGGTTGTGGGGTACACTGGTCACTCCTAACACCCTGGTCATCTTTGAGGCCTTGTATTGTGCACACTCTCATTCATAAAAAAACACTCCCTATGGTATTTTTAAAGTTATCATGCATGTTCTATATATCACTTGATGAAAACATTCTCAACGATAAAGTTGGTGGCATATATAGGATTGCAAGACATAAGTAAAAAGCATGGGTTGAGTGATTTCTGAACCCTAAGCAAATGAGAAGATAAAGTAACGTGTACAGACTACTAGTTTATTAGATCACACGTGCGCACATACGTGCAATTGATTGGAGCATGCCACTACTGCATTGGGTTACGTCATGCCTATTTGGGCGGAGCGAATATTTTATAATTCTAATTGTAGCCTACATTTGCGCGGGTAAGGTACGGTAGCTAGATGTCCAAGCTGCGAAGTCACCTAGCTTGTCTGGTGGATCCGGCTACCCGTAAGTGCACGTTTCGTTACGTTTGAGAGTTCCATGCATGCGGCAAGGGTGTTGCGTGGTGATGCAGCTGCTAAATGCCCACATGGTAAGCTCTCACATGATAAAGCTGCTACCCACACACAGCGGATGAAGGCAAGCTAAAAGCAGCGCAGGAAGTTAGCGAGAACTTGGAGGTAAGGGTCCTACGTAGCAGCACATTATTGCATATAGTTTACTGTAGCATGTAAGAGGCTGTAACACGGCTGCGAATATATCGTGCGAGCAGGGCGCTTAAAGGTGGAGGGGTGTCTGATTGGTGTGTCTTCCCTCCCTCGACCCACCACCCTCATGTAGAACATCATCAACTCCCAACATTACTCTAATTTTCTGGAAACAGCTATTCCAATTTTCCTGCAATTGTTGAAGGATGGTATGTAGTGTGTGTGTGTGTGTGTGTGTGTGTGTGTGTGTGTGTGTGTGTGTGTGTATGTGTGTGTGTATGTGTGTGTGTGTATGTGTGTGTGTGTGTGTGTGTGTGTGTGTGTGTGTGTGTGTGTGTGTGTGTGTGTGTGTGTGTACACTTGGTAACCATGTCTACTGCTTTCCAGGGGAACCTCAGTTTACAACTGACAGTCACTCTCAGGTATGAAGGGTACTGAAGGAATGGGGAGGGGAGGAGGGAAAGGGGAGAGGGAGGGAGAGGGGAGAGGGAGAGGGGAGAGGGAGGGAGGAGGTAAGGGAGGAGAGGGAGAAGTCTGTGCGTATATATGAATTACCTTCCTTTCAACACTGGTTGCCCAGCAACTAAGAAAGCTAGTTTTGGAGCTGATGCACAGGCTTCCAGCCAATGAGCAGCTAAAAGGACATGTGAAGGTGTGTGTGTGTGTGTGTGTGTGTGTGTGTGTGTGCATGTGTGTGGGTTGAGTACATGTTCTGAGATGCAGTAATGGTTTGGACTGATGTTGATTGCTGTTGTGATGTGACCAGGTCTCATTCTTTACAGGGTATCCTCACTGGAATGTTCCAACTTCTGGAGGTGAGTTTTTTAATGTATACCTGACAGCTCTGATGATTTGGCTTTCACTTTCAGGTTGAGAATGAAGAGAATGTTCTGGTGTGTTTGAGGATCATCATAGAACTACACAAGCAGTTCAGACCTTCTCTGACACCAGAGGTGAGGGGAGGGGCCTACCAGGGGGGGGGGAGGGTACTGGGATCAGAGAGTATTGATTTAACCCTCTCAGATCATGAGGTTTTTGTTGTTTGTGAAGACAGTCTACGCAGAACTACCAAAGGCCATGGTTAGTGACAACTGTGTAACCATGGTTACCATTTTGTTCAAGTCACATGGGTCATCATAACCATAATCATATGGGTCATCATGACCATCACCATTTTATGGATCATCATGACCATCACCATTTTATGGATCATCATGACCATCACCACCATATGGGTCATCATGACCATCACCACCAAATGGGTCATCATGACATCACCACCAAATGGGTCATCATGACCATCACCACCATATGGGTCATCATGACCATCACCACCATATGGGTCATCATGACCATCACCATCATATGGGTCATTTAATCTAGTTTCTTTCAGCAGACGTTGTTTGAACCTTCTGAGGGAGATGTTGGAGGAGGAGGGGCAGTTGGAGGGAATGGACCAGGAGTGGTGGGAGGGGGAGGAGGTGTTAGTGCTGGTGGAGAGGAGGTGGTCAAGGCACCAGCTGTGAGTGTACATGTTTGAGTGTGCATGTGTGAGTGTATGTGTGAGTGTACATGTGAGCGTGTGTGTGCATCTGTGAGTTTGCATGTGTGCAGGTGTGGAGGAGGTGTTTACAGCTATGTCTCCTTGCAGTCAGCCCTACCAAAGGCTGCCTCATCTCTCAAGGTCCTTGCTGAACTGCCCATCATTGTGGTACTGATGTATCAGGTAAACCAAACCACTCACCTCCTCATCATACCCTAACCACTCACTTCTTCATCATACCCTAACTACTCATCCCCTCATCTTCCCCAAACCACTCACCTCCTCATCATACCCTAACCACTCACCTCCTCATCATACCTTAACCCCTCACCTCCTCATCATACCCTAACCACTCACCCCCTCATCTTCCCCAAACCACTCACCTCCTCATCATACCCGAACCACTCACCTCCTCATCATACCCTAACCACTCATCTCATCATACCCTAACCACTCACCTCCTCATCATACCCTAACCCCTCACCTCCTCCCCATCCTTATCAGCTGTACAAGCAGACGGTACACACAGTGGTAGGAGAGTTCATTCCTCTCACCATGAAGACAATAGTCCTTCAGCCTTCCCTAAAGGCTAAGCAGACACCTAACTTTAACAAGGAACTCTACATTGACTTCATGGCTGTTCAGATCAAGTTCCTCTCATTCTTAGCATACATCATCAGGATATACCAGGTGTGCGTTTGTGTGTGTGTATGGTGTGTGTGTATGTGTGTGTGTGTGTGGTGTGGTGTGTGTGTACATGCACAGTGGTGTTGGATATAGGTCTGCTTAGCTTCAGTCCTCCCCATCCAAGAAGAAGAGCTAACACTGTTACCACCTTATAGGGTCATTCCATGGGCTGTCAGGAAGGAATTGGACAGCACCCCTTAGATTTGTGTGCAATTTATCATACTTGCTTGACCTAATATGGATGTTACTTTAACGCATTAATTTTTATAATCTCACGACTGGTTTACGAATTAACACCATCATGAATAATTAATTGTTTTCCACTCATAACTCCCTACTCACAGAACGTGTATGGCTATTGTTGGCATCAAATTGAAGCTTTCTTAGTGTACAATCCGACTATAATATGTTTCTGTGGGAGAGGCGAAAGGGTTAAAGAATAAACGTTTATACAGCACGGTTTTCAATATTTAGGTCACTTGCAGGGTGATACTCAAGAATTTTGTTTTTGTATATGAAAACTGTTCATTGTCCTTACATTGAAAAAGTTTGAGTATCAGCTAGTTCTGGGAACTGCAGAAGGTTAAAGGGCAAGACGCCATTTTTAATTTCTTCATGGTTGATTTTATCACTAATGAGAAGCAAGTGTTGTTTAGATTACGTCTCAAGGGTATTACATAATACTGTCCTCAAGTAAGAAAGGGCCTTGGTAATTTAAAAAATGATTTTTAGTACGTCGAATTGTGCATTTATTGGAAACCGTTAAGCCTTTTAATGGGATCGTTGCTTAGCTAGGCGTATTATGTTAAGTATGATAAATTGCACACAAATCTGAGGGGTGCTGTCCAATTCATTCCTGACAGCCCATGGAATGACCCTATAATCTCACACTAATGTACCCTTATAATTGCCCCCCCTTGCCCTCATACATGACCCCCTGCCCCCCCTTGCCCTCATACATGACCCCCTGCCCCCCCTTGCCCCCATACATGCCCCCTTGCTCCCACATGTACTCACACACGCCCCCCTGCCCCCTGCCCCCCACAGGAACAAGTTGCGTCCTATGCCTCTAACCTGGTCCAGGGTATGGTGGCGTTGCTTAGGAACTGTCCCCAGGAGGTAGCCCACCTGAGGAAGGAGCTGTTGATTGCTGCCAGACATATTCTAGCCACAGACCTGCGTAACAAGTTTCTGCCGTGCATAGACCATCTCTTTGACGAGAACCTTCTGATTGGATCAGGGTGGACCACCAGAGAAAGTGTGAGGTATTATCAGAGAGGTGTTAGGTGTGAGGGTGTCAGGTGTTATGTGAGGGTGTCGGGTGTTATGTGAGGGTGTAGTTACGTATGATGTTACAGTGTTTCCCCCAGAGCATGGCGCTTCAATAGCGCCACGCTTATGAATAAAGGAGATAACTAGGTGTTAAGTAAACTGGGTAGATAGGTGATAAAGATTGGTTTATGGGCAAAAAAGATTACACTTGTGGTATGCATGTACAAGCAAGTACATGTACAAGATAAATACTAATTCTACGATGGTGCATCTCACTCCAAATCTCAGCAGCTTTTACAAAATCAAAGTTCTCTAGTTCTCCACCTAAAACAATTCTCATTATTTGGCATAGAGTGGAGGTGTTTAATCTATTTCTAAGATCAGTTTTTATTCATAGATGAAAAGCATCTTTCACACTCAGCTGTGCTAACTGGAATGATTAGTGCAATTGAGGCAAGCCTTGATAGTTGAGGGAAGAGATATTTGAGAGTATTGTTCAACTAGCCAGGGATAGTCTTCTTTCCACGATGAACAGTACCCTATTTTATGACCTCCTTTGCGTACAGCTGAAATCTCTACTTCGCTTGACCTCGTTGCCATTATGCTATGTTGCCTGGTTACATAGTACTAAAAACACGCTGAGTCAGGGATATAATTAGAACGGTATATAAATTAAAACCACATATGCAAAGCAACCAAGTACTAATTAAATTCATAGCACCCACATTTATCACGTGGAATGCGCCACAATACAGCATGGCGCTGGGGGAAACACTGATGTTAAGGTGTTGGTGGGATGTGAGGGTGTGGTGTGATGTGATTTAATTGTGCTGTTATAAAATCATTTCCTCCCAACCAATCAGGTCTCTGGCATACAGTATACTGGCTGATCTGGTCCACCATATTCGTACCCAACTTACCCTGCAGCAGCTGTCAATGGCCGTCCACCTGTTTGCTAAAAATGTCCACGATGACACCATCCCTGTGAGCATCCAGATGATGTCATGCAAGCTGCTGCTCAACCTGGTGGAGAGCATCAGGGTGAAGTCAGAGCAGGACACTGGGGCCAGGGAGCTGCTCATGAAGATGATGGAGGTGTTCATACTCAAGTTCAAAGCCATAGCACTGTACCAGATCCCCGAACTGTTCAAACATTGTCAGCCATCACCCCCCAGTGACCCTGGGGTTAGCCCCAGCCATGAGACAGCTGTTACCTCCAGCACACCCAATGGAGATGTGAAGAAGTCTGGCTCACCTACTCCATCTTCATCTGGTACATTAGGGGAAGGAGGGAGGGAGGGAGGCATGGTGAGGGTATGAAGAAGAGGGGAGGGGTCTGATGACCACACCAATGTCCCCCCTCACCCCACCCTTCCTACACTACTTTCATATCACACCTCTCCTTACCTTTCCCCCCAAGTAGCCTGCTCTATGGTGGCCATGAGTACAGTCATCCCCGTATCTGTCACTGACTGTCGCACCATGGTGAAGACATTGGTGTGTGGTATGAAGACCATCACTTGGGGGGCGGGGTCCTGTAAAGTACCCGGATCGTCCATTGACTACGGTGAGTTATTGTCAAGAGCATATGTGTGAAGGGTGTGTGTGTGTTATGGTGTGGGTGTTTATGGTGACCTGCAAATGTAAAACATACACCAAATGACAACAGCCATGCTGGAAATGTGTATATGTCTTCTGACTAGAGAGGTGAGCTTCATTTGGGGTTATTATGATTTGTTATAAGTAGCTAATTGCCTTATATGAGATTGAGGCAGTGAAAAGTGACCTAACGTCACAATGTCACATGCTCTGACCAGTGATGGGTGTGTACATACTACCACATGTACCTAGACTTTTGGTAGGTGCATGTGTTTGTAATAGCCCCCCTCACATGAAGGGCTATGATACAGCACCATCTCTGCAGTATGGTCCAATCAGATCATCACATTGCTTGTTTGTATACCTACCAGTTTCCATGGCAATCAGTGCCATCTAGAAGCCTTGGTATTCTTTAGGTCCCTTTTCATTGGTCCATTATGTACATATGCAATCTTTATTTTATGTATTTCCATGGCATGAACACTATAAGGATGTACACAATACTAAGACTATGACATCATCATTCTGATAACTGATGTTCCAGGCCTGATTAATGTGTACAGATGTTACCCCCATCTGGGCCAGGGGTCCTTAAAAGTAGTATCTATTCTCCTCATAGCTGACATAAAAGTCTTTTGGGTCTCTTCTTCTGCAGTAGCAGGTGGCATACCTGTTAGATAGGGATACTCTTATCTCCTTGTGCAGGAACAGGCTTAGTGGGATGGACATGTCGTAGATGAAGAATATGGTTAGAAACACCATCTCCACGTCATAGATTGTGCTGGTATCATCCGAGACGCTTAGCACGCGCTGCACTATGGGATGTAGGATACTTCCTATGGAGGCGAGGGCAAATATGATTGGGTAGATCAGTATGGGCCCCGCCTTCCTTACAGCAATTAGCTGCCATTGGTCGTTCTGCAGACGTGCCCTTCTGACATATTTACAAAGAACGTAGGTCATGAGGGAGACGCACGTTATGGCGCCTATAATGACAGGCAGACGGAAGGCTATCCTGAAGGTCAGTAGACCTTCCCCGTTAACGTCCCCTTTGTACTCATGTATCCAACACCACGGGCCGTTGGGACCATAGGCGCCTTCTATATATGGGATCCAAAAAACCAAGGTGGGCAACAGGACTACCGTGATGTGGCCGGCTATCTCGTACCTGTGACGCTTGATCAGGAGGGTCCATTTGCTTGCTTTGGGGTCTGTCGTGGTCCCGTGTCTGCGCTGTTTGTAGCCCCAACATCCGGTCTTGATGACGTACAGGCTCGTCCACATTACCGCCGCCGCGCACCAGAGATACGTGTACTGACGGGCTCCCCCCAGGAAGGCGCACGTCCCATTCGTACGTGGCAGCTGCACGATTTGTGTCTTACTGCTTAGATATACGTCCACTGGAATAGCGGATGCACCGATGAACAGGGAGCGCATGAAGCTTGCTACAGCCAGATGGAGCGTGAGGCGGTAGTGGAAGTGTTTGTATCCTCTGAGCCACACGATCAGGGCTATTCCCGCGAGAGAAACTGCGCACGAGGTCGCTGACAACACACCGGTAGCCGCCACTAACCCGGGAATAGCCTCCATTGCCCTACTAAGCAAGTTGTGGGGGCGTGGCTCTCATTGGGGGGGGGGGGGGGGGGGTGTACTAACGTCACACGTCATTAATGGTTCACGCGAAAATGACCCATCGCTGCAATTTTGCGTCCGTTCAATTAGGTTACAAATTTGCGTCCTGCTGTGTGCCATTTACACTGTGACTCGAACGGCTGCCTATTTAAACGCCTTGATTTGTCAAGCAGGGAGTCTACTTTCACCTGTAAACACTGGACGGTAAAGGCTAATTAGCCTCTTACGATAACAAACAATACACGGCAGGATGGTATAAATGGAGTTAACTTTGTACCGCTTTAGAAGTAATGAATGGCAGCTTCTAAGAGTGAACAAAGGCTTAGTATTCAAAAGGAACCAAAAAACACATATCCGACATATGGGAAGCCCTTTTCAACAAGTGCGATTAGATAACAGACCGTACGCCTTTCGATGAAGTATACAGCGAGTACCTTAGGTGCTGAGATGAATTGAATAGAACGGAACGATAGCTCTTTGAGTGTACTTTCACCTGTAAACACTGGACGGTAAAGGCTAATTCGCCTCTTACGATAACAAACAATACACGGCAGGATGGTATAAATGGAGTTAACTTTGTACCGCTTTAGAAGTAATGAATGGCAGCTTCTAAGAGTGAACAAAGACTTAGTATTCAAAAGGAACCAAAAAACACATATCCGACATATGGGAAGCCCTTTTCAACAAGTGCGATTAGATAACAGACCGTACGCCTTTCGATGAAGTATACAGCGAGTACCTTAGGTGCTGAGATGAATTGAATAGAACGGAACGATAGCTCTTTGAGTGTAGATGTGTTTAGACGCAACTTTTACGGTCTGATGTTGTACCGTTCAAAAGTTGTGCCAGCGCAAGCACGATGTACCGATTAGCTTAATTGAAATTCAGCTACCCGGAAGTCAATTAGAAATAGAGTTCAACGGATGTACGTACGTACGTACGTATATACTCGGCCTAGCGCCTATTGGTTGCTTGGTACGCGTACCTAGCAACCAATAGGAACGACCACCTTCCACACAAAAGTACATAGCAACGCGTACTTAGTGACCATGCTTCAAAATCTACATGCCTGTACAGATATTAATTAAGTATAAGTAAGCCTTCTAGATAAGCCTCTTGTGTTAAGTATAGGTAAGCTTTCTAGATAAGCCTCTTGTGTTAAGTATAAGTAAGCTCTTTCACAAGTAGAACATTAATGTCATCACTTGCAGTAACAATTAAAGCAACGCTATTGTGGTTCACTCTCAAGTCTCATCGTACAGGCCGAGAATATGTAGTTACTATCTGACAACGATAATTCCATGAAGTATTTGTATTATGCAAGGATGTTATAGAGGTTGCGTAGTAACCGTATGTTAGAACAGACCTGTGGTATATGTATAAATATATGCAGCATTGGCATTGGGTGGAACATTATTATTTAAAAAACACATCAGTGACATGGAGGCCTTTGGACATGACCATGTAGAGTAGGCCATGGGATATGAGCATACAGGCATGAGTCTGAAAAGACATACAAGCGTTTTTGTGCTGATTATGACCACTAAAGAAATAGAAGGTAATGAAATATGTGTTTTATTTGCACATACATAAAGAGAATGAATCTAAAAATAGACAGTTGATAAAGAGGTTGCATAGTAGGCCAGTGAAAGTACTGTGACCAAAAAAATTCGAATGGACAAAGCTTATGAGTGAATCTATGTACATGTAGCACACAACCTAACAATTTACAGGGGTGTACAGCAAGGGGAAAAGAATAGTGTCTCATGGTGGAAAGAGTGTATATAGGCGTGACATGAGACGTGTGTATGTGTGTGTGTGTGTGTGTGTGTGTTGGTTGATGGTGTGGTTCATGGGTGTGTGTGTTGGTTGATGGTGTGGTTCATGGGTGTGTGTGCAAGCCATGCAGATGAACGGTGAGCAGAACGCAAATCCCAACAATAAGGAAGGGTTACATGTGTTCCAGCCTAGCTGTGCTGCATGTGACCACGCCTCTCCCCTAGCCTAGCTGATACACTGTGCACTATATCTCATGGCTCTGACGTACTGTTATGGGTTGTGAGCGACACAATGATGGCACCCAAAGAGTATGACCGAATCAACAGGGACATGATGTTGTGCACACGTATTGGTACTGGTAGTACATATCGTGTTATGTATGGTGATGGTAGCTGAATCCACTCATTTCGATCGCTTAACGAATCTTGTATGTTATAGAAGAGAACCACTGACGTTTGTAAGAAGCGGAAACACGGTGGTACTTCAGTTGGACTTGTTAATATAGTGGCATGGGCACGGGAAGTTATTGTACCATGGCTCGGAGTAGCGGGAACCAGGTTAGTGGCACAAAATGTGCAATTACTTTGGACAGCTGTATCTCTGTAACGGATCAAGTAAAAATTAACAAACAGGGCAGATCAATAGGTACGTGATCCCTCTACGTATAAACCAAAATCAATGTGTATTGAATTATCCTGCTGAAAGATGGACATTGCACCTCTGGCACGAAGCTAATGCTTAGACCCAAAATGTATTACACCATAGGGAAATGGTGTAGTATGAAGTGTTGAAAATAGGAAGTAAACAGCGTTTACCGTTCCTAAGTTATAGCAATTCAAACGTATATATATATATGGGACAGTGTCCAGCTAAATCACCCTTATGGTACTTTTTCAAAATTTCCAGAACAAGCTAAAGAAAAGTAACGCTCGCATTGAAATGTATGGCTAATTATAAATTCAGTGCCTAATAACTTTGTGATGGATAGTCCGATTTAGGATGCGTAAGGATCATTTGACAGAAGCTCATGAGTGTTCAAGGAAAATCAAAAAATTTGAAAACTTGAAAAACTAGCCAGAAGGGTGATTCTGCTGGACACTGTCCCATATAGTGATAGTTCATTTTCGTGTGAACTGCTCGATATAACATTTTGTTGTAAAAAGGAAGAGAACAAGGGTTTGGGAAAAGAAAAATGAGACAAATATATTTAGCACATGTAAATGTAACAGAAGTGCTAAATATAGGATTTTTGTCTCATTTTTCTTTTCCCAAACCCTTGTTCTCTTCCTTTTTACACCACCATTGCCTCCAATTCCTATATCCCACCAACTTTCTCATTAGTGAATGTTTTTCTTTACTTGTTTCCTCTATTTTTAATTTTATTGTCGATGGGAAGTGCTCACAAGTTATAGTTATGACATAGCCTCTTTAATTGAAGAACGTGCACTTATGCAGTTCCCCCCCCCCCCCCCGTTCTACCGTCATGAGTAGGCACCCGCTTTTGAGGAGTCAGCTTTGTACCAAAGCGGGAGGACTCTAACTTGTCAACCGTCTCGATTTTGGAGGTATTCCTCTTGTCGTTTAGCTCTCCTCTTTTGTTGAAGTGAAGGCATTGTGAAAAAAACAACTTTGCTAGGCAAAAGTGGTGAACAAAACTGCAATCAAATGAAATCCCACCTGCTGCACAATTCTAAATCTAAATATACGTAATTTTGCCATGGGAACGCTTTAATTTAACACTGCATTACGTAATGATTACGTATGTCAGTTTTAAGTATTATTCACATATATGATACTTGAAGATGCCCTACCAGGAGATTCTAAAGCGATTGGTATAATTGGCGCTCTTTAAAACCATTCCTATCTGGATTTATACTCACCCGAGAAGAAGACGACGACAACGACGACGGAGATTAAATGGCCTGGGGGCGAGGTAAAACACGAACTGTTTTGTTCTCTTAAAGCAAACAGTTTGAAGACTGGAATAAAACATTAAAATGATCGCCTTTGCCTTCTGGTTCGATAGCAACAAAGAGCTAAACTATCCGTTTCTTGGTACACGAGTTATACGCGGGTCGCGGTTTTTTAATGATTTCACAACCCGGGTCAATTCCTATATAGGAACTACGATATCATAGTTCCTGATGGTATGACATGTGCATTTCAAAAAGGACTAATATTGCTACTACTGTTCTGCGTATTGCCCCCCCTCCCCGGGACAACCCCTGGACATTGCCCCCCCCCTCCCCGGGACAACCCCTGGACATTGCCCCCCTCCCTGGGACAACCCCTGGACATTGCCCCCCTCATATCTAACAAGTAAAACATTCTCTATAAGAAAGTTGGTGAGATATAGGATCTGAAAGGAAGGGAACAAGGGTCTGTAATAGTAAGGGAAAATGCACACGAACATAGTATATGCCACAAATGGACTAAATATAGGACTATGACATTTTCCCTTACTATTACAGACTCTTGTTCCCTTCCTTTCAAATCCTATATCTCACCAACTTTCTTATAGAGAATGTTTTACTTGTTAGATATGTTATGAGTAGGTATTTTTCTTGTAAAATTTGGTCTCCTACTGCATGCTACCTTGGGTACCTTAGGGTACCTTGTGGCGTACGCCTGACTGGCCAGAAAAGATGTTAAAACTAAAGGAAATAAATTGGATGATGTAAGGTGACGTACGAGCCCAGAGTGGGACTAGCATTTCCGGGGTTGCACTATACCATGTTCTAGTGGAGCAGTGGCGCAATCCATTCGCACGTACTTGGGTCTGGGTACAAGACAGCGTAACTACGTGCACCCAAAATGGGAACCACCGAGACCACACTATCCCTAGAAACTGGCAAATAGAATTATAAATATTTGACATGAAGTATATTAGAAACCAAGTTTCTCCGAGACACAGGTGTTGTATTAAGCATCATCCTACAGATAGAGAATCTCAAACACAAATGTTGAGCGCGTGAAAGCTGTAGCAGAACTATAGCATTGCGATTACAGGCATCCTATTATAGAATAAAATAGAGGCAGACATGAGTTTATTTAGCGTGCCGCTTGCGTTTTCGAACTATAAGTGGCTTCACTGACATGAGATTATAGTTCTTCAGCATTAAGTAATAATAATGTACAACATCTGTGCTTTGGATGTGGTTTTTGATGTGAAGTTGGTTATTCTATTTCTAATTCTATTTCCGGGTTTCTAGGGTTATGGTAGATAATTAGCGACCTTTGCACTGTAGATCTACAATGACAATTTTAAAAAGTACAGCACACATGAGGGGAGATGCTACAATGTACTACTTATGCTATCAGTTCTTTGTCTTCTTCCTCCTCCGTATGCTGAATGATACCGTTGTCACCTCTTCTTGCGCTTGCACACTTGGCAGAGAGCGACAGTCTAATATCCTTGTGCAGGAACAGGCTTAGTGGGATGGACATGTCGTAGATGAAGAACAGGGTTAGAAACACCATCTCCACGTTGTTGATTTTCTCTCTGCTCAGCGGCCCGTCCAAAACGGAGTGAAGGATAGAGCCCAGAGAGGCGATGGCAAAGGTGATGGGGTACACCATAACAGGCCCCACCTTCCTCACTGCGATCAGCTGCCATTGGTCGTCCTGCAGACGTGCCCTTCTGACATACTTACACATTATGTAGGTCATGAGGGAGACACACGTTATAGTGCCTATAATGACAGGCAGGCGGAACACGAACCTGAAGGCCATCAGGCCGGCTTTGTCGTGCATGTTGTCGTCCTCATGCACCCAGCACCACGGACCGTTTATCCCGTAAGCGTTATCCACATACGGGATCCAAAAAACCAAGGCGGGCAACAGGACTACCGTGATGTGGCCGGCTATCTCGTACCTGTGACGCTTGATCAGGAGGGTCCATTTGCTCGCGTTGGGGTCTGTTATGTCTTCATATCCGCGCTTCTTGGAGGGCCAGCATCCCTTCCTTATCATGTACGCACACGTCCACATGATGGTAGCCGCGCACCACAGGTACGTGTACTGGCGACACCCGCCGAAGAAGGCGCATAGTCCGTCCGTTCCCGGGAGTGCTACGGCATGACTGTTGTTGCTTCGTTCAATGTCCACTGGAATAGCGGATGCACCGATGGACAGGGCGCGCATGAAGTTCGCTACAGCCAGATGGAGAGTGAGGCGGTAGTGGAAGTGTTTGTATCCTCTGAGCCACACGATCAGGGCTATTCCCGCGAGAGAAACTGCGCACGAGGTCGCTGACAACACACCGGTAGCCGCAACTAACCCGGGAATAGCGTCCATTGGTAGCACGTACAATGATGGGTCGGTAAACAAGTTGTAAGGGGGCGTGGCACCTAATTGAATGTTGGCGCGTAAAGCGTATACATCGGTGCCTATTGTCATAGGCTGGTACATCAATGTACGCATTGTTTCCCATTGAGTTGTTCATGCACATAGCACATATTAAATCCATACACCAAATCTGTGGCAACCACGTGCTATCTAATACGCTATCTAATACAGTGCTTTACGAAATATGTAATGTACAGTTCAACGCATCCACACAAGGTACCTCCTACTAATTCATGCTGACCTCACTACTGGAAGGTAGCAGAGTAGCTTTGTCGCTTTGCAAGTCTTTGTATCTCCTGAAGATGGTGAGTCTGATGTCATTGTATCTCCTGGAAATGGTGAGCCTGATGTCCCACTGGAGCAGGAGCAGTATAGGCAAGGACATGGAGGACAGGTAGAAGAGGGAGAGAAAGAACATCTCCATGTTGTTGAGAACATTGCAGTCTGTCGTCCATGATGGCAGGAGGGTGTGTAGCATGCTCCCAATGGAAGGGAGGGCAAACAGGATAGTATACGCCAGGATTAGGGCTACTGTCTTGACTGGTCTCCAGTAGGCCCACTGAGTGCCCATGTAGCAAAGCCTGAACTGAACACACAGCAGCAAGGACAAGCACACGAGCGTTGCCATGACACTGGGCAGTCGCGATACAATGCGGTAGGCAAGCAGCCTACCCAGGGTGGCCTTGTCATTCTTAGTGTCCATCCAGCACCACACACCGGCCATTCCGTATGCTCCGTCTATGTACGGATACCAAAACACCGTTGCCGGCAGTAGTGCCAACACGATGCAGCCGAATAGTTCACATTTGCATGAGGATAGCACTGCACACAGGCCTAATTTGTGCTCTCCCTCAATAGGATGGTAAGTTTCAGTCTGTTTCCTGGTGAGGCCCACCTTGGTAGTATAGAGGCAAATCCAAAAAATAGCCAACGTATTCGATAAATAAAAATATTGATGAAGACCTCCAATTAAAGCACACGTGACGGTCCATCCGCTCTTTGTGCTAATGGTCGACCCGTTTACACTCACCGGCAGAACGGATATTCCCAGGACGAGTACGTAGAAGAAGCTGGTGATAGCCAGGTAGAGTGTGAGGCGATACAGGAACCGTCTGTACGCCTTTAGCAGTACCACCACCGCTATGGCGAAGAGGCTTGACGCACAGGCTGCGGTCGATAAGACAGAATTGGCTATAATTAGCGCCTTCGCATTTGACACATTGCATGTTGAAGTCATTCTCGTTGCCTCCCACAGGTCGCGCGCGCGCATAAGTCTCGTACCCAGCCCATGTTAATTGATGGGCGACCAATAATGAATTTGTTAAAGAGACTGTTGTCTGTCTGTATCCAAGATACATTCAATTGGCTAAAGAAAGCCATTGTCTAATTACATCACGTGTCTATTTTTTAGACCCTAGTTGCATGTTATGGGTATGGGTTTGGCCATTTTCTGTGTGAGGCAAGCGATTGGTCGGTGAAAATGTTATTAATACCCTCAAGTAGGAGGGGCATGTACACCCTCGTTATGGTTACAACATACACATACATACATACATACATATTAGTCTCGTACCCAGACCCGCCATCTGCTTGCAAGGATCATCAATTCTTGGGGACCAGGGGCTCGTTTAGCTCTTCAGAAGCATGTTTCTTCTTTCGACAACAATTACATACAAGTATCTTTTGGACGCTGGGGTGCAGCAGGAACGAGGCGGGTAATGCTAGCGCAAACAGCTGGTATAGACCAATAATTATCATTTCGGTCACATCGAATTGGCCGCCTGGGGGGGAACCAGCCACGAGGTATATAGTGTACCCAGTGTCCGCCACTACCAGGAGAGAGTACAGCGCAGGGTATACCAACAGCGGCGCCGTCTCCCTCAGCGCGTTGAAGTTTTGCCGCCTCTGATGTTTCCCGCTGCGGCTGGTGAGGGTTCCCTTGCAGAAGACAAGAATAACTGGAGCAATGAAGGCCAAGCTGATCACGTGCAGAAGTGTCACAGGCGCCAGGGAAACGCCGAGCTGAAAGGGAGTGCCCAGAGGGAACGAGGCGTTGCATGTACTCCTAATCCAACACCATGTCCCCGTGAGGCCGTACGTGTTGTCAACCAGCGGGATCCACGTGATCACGGCGGGCAGAAGGAATACTGAAAGTACTCCGGAGATCTCGTAGTGCGGCTTGTTGAGGTTAAATTTGAATATGGCCACAACGAACATGAAGAAGGACACCCACACTATAGCGAGGCTTTTGGAGTAGGCAAAGTATTGAGCGAAGAAGCCAATAGCGGCACACGCCCCGCCCCATCCTTGTCTCACGGATATGGCATTTCCTCCAGGCTTCCTTAGTTCGACTGGTATGGCTTCAAAGCCCAGCGACACAGCGAAGAGAAGGCACGCTATGGCGAGGTACAGCCTCAGGCGGTGGATCTGCACACGGTACGTCTTGGTCGCCGCTATCAGCACAATGGTCAGCACACACGCCAGAGAGCCTACGACTGCAACGACCGCGTGGGCGGTGACCAGTTTGACTGCGCGCTCCACAGTGGGATATATGCAGCCGTCGGAGACGTCCATTTGGATAAGGGGCGTGTGCTGCCTAATCAGGCTTGTGCCTTGTCAACTGCGTGAATTTAATTATAATCGCTGCATAAACAAATCAGAATCATTCAACCTGTGTGAAAATATGGGGTCGAAAGGGACCTAGCGCATATTATAAAAATTTCCACGCGTGCAATTAAAAATGTACGCGAAATTATAAATTCAGAACCCTGTAACTCCATGATAGACAGGCTAATTTCCAGTGCGTAAGAAAGAAGTTGTAGAGGACATAGGTGTCTCTCTGAATTATGAAACAATTTGAAAAATGTGCGCTAGGTCCATATACTGCGGTGGCCATTTTAGCAGGTCAGAGTATACTGAAGTGCATTTAACTCCATTAGGGTGTGGTCAAAGGAAGTAGTGTTGTTACATGACTATGCACACTTGTGTTACATAGCAACCTGTACTGTGATGACACCTGTACTGGGATGTCACCTGTACTGGGATGACACTTGTACTGGGATGTCACCAGTACTGCGATGTCACCTGTACTGGGATGTCACCTGTACTGGGATGACACCTGTACTGTAACATCATCTTTGCAGCCACACAACCTCAGAAGCTCTTCCTACCTAATGAGACCCATCACTTTGTGGACCTCTTTCGTTATGGTCTGGTGGCACTTGATGTGTACAGAGTGACAACCAACCCCACCACTGGTGTCCATGCCCTTAGGAGTGCCAAGTAAGCCAACCAGCTGTGGTCCCAGTGAGGTGTACCTGTGAGGGTGTGAGGTGTACCTGTGAGGGTGTGAGGTGTACCTGTGAGGGTGTGAGGTGTACCTGTGAGGGTGTGAGGTGTACCTGTGAGGGTGTGAGGTGTACCTGTGAGGGTGTGAGGTGTACTTGCGAGGGTTGGATGTGTACCAGTGAGGGTGTGAGGTGTACCCGTGAGGGTGAGGTGTACCAGTTAGTGAGGTGTACTTGTGTTAGGCTGTACCTGGTTGAGATTGCCATTAAAACCCATAACTACCCATCCCAGCTGTCAGACAGTGAAGACCAAGGAAGAGAAGGAAGTGTTGGAGCACTTTGCAGGAGTTGTAAGTACACCATCATCACCTCCACCACCATCACACCATCACCATCACCTCCACCACCATCACCTCCACTACCTTCACACCACCATCACCTTCAAACTCCACCACATAACACCATCATACATCATCTCCATATTCCATTCTTTTTCAGTTCACTATGATGAATATGGTTACGTTCAAAGTGGTTTTCACTGAGATGGTGGAACACCTTGTTGAAAGGATCCAGTCAAACTATGCCCTACAGATAATACCAAACTCCTTCCTAGCCAACTCCACGACTTCAGCCACCTTCGCAGGGATCTTGCTAACCTTCCTTCTTCAGAGGATGGACACCATGGGATGTAAGTGTGTCATGGAATGTAAGTGTGTCACCATGGGATGTAAGTGTGTCACCATGGAATGTAAGTGTCACCATGAGATGTAAGTGTGTCATCATGGAATGTAATTGTCACCATGTGTCACCATGGTAAGTGTGTCACCATGGTAAGTGTGTCACCCCTCCCCCCTCCTCTCCCCATGTCTAGGTAACTCAGAGCAGTCAAACCTCCACCTCAAACTGTTCAAACTTGTCTTCGGATCTGTAACACTCTTTGCTCAGGAGAATGAGCTAATGCTGAAGGTGTGACCTCATGTCAACTGGTCACCTGTCCTTCATTTTGCCCCCCCCCCCCCCCCTCAAAAGCCCCATCTTCATGAAATAGTGAACAGGTCCATGTCTTTAGCCAACACAGCACAAGATCCTTGCAACTACTTCCTGCTCCTCAGGGCTCTGTTCAGATCTATTGGAGGAGGTGAGTTGTGGTGTGCAGGTGTGAGAGGTGAGGGTGGGTGTGCAGAGGTGTGAGAGATGAAGGTGGGTGTGCCAGGTGTGAGAGGTGAGGGTGGGTGGGCAGAGGTGTGAGAGATGAGGGTGGGTGTGTACAGGTGTGAGAGGTAGGGTGTGTGTACACAGGTGTGAGAGATGAGGGTGGGTGTACAGAGGTGTGAGAGGTGAGGGTGGGTGTGTACAGGTGTGAGAGGTGAGGGTGGGTGTACAGAGGTGTGAGAGGTGAGGGTGGGTGTGTACAGGTGTGAGAGGTGAGGGTGGGTGTGTACAGGTGTGAGAGGTGTGGTGTGAGGATGTATTCTTGCCTTGCAGGAAGCCATGAACAGTTGTATCAAGAGTTCCTTCCATTGCTGTCAAACCTCCTTCAAGGTGAGGGTTAGGGGTGTCCTTCAAAGTGGGGATTAAGGGTATCCTTCAAGGTGGGGGTTAGGGGAGGTGAGGTTTAGGGGTGTCCTTCAAAGTGGGGATTAAGGGTATCCTTCAAGGTGGGGGTTAGGGGAGGTGAGGTTTAGGGGTGTCCTTCAAAGTGGGGGGAAGTTCATTCTCCAATGGCATGGCAGCAATGTATGGTGGGAGGGGCATCATGTGACACCCAGCACATTGGGGGAGGGGCGTCATGTGACACCCAGCACATTGGGGGAGGGGCGTCATGTGATGCTACGTGGTGTTCAGGTCTTAACAGACTGCAAAGTGGCCAACACAAGCCCTTCATGAAGGACCTCTTTGTGGAGTTATGTCTGACGGTGCCTGTCCGCTTAAGGTTTGTGCCTAATCCTCATGCCACGCCCCCACACGTCACACCTAATCCTCATGCCACGCCCACACATATCACACCTATTCATACCAAGGTGTGGTGTGAGTGTTCTTGGTGTGGTGTTGATATAATCCTCCTCCCCATCCCTTCCCTCAGTTCATTGCTGCCCTACCTGCACATGCTGATGGATCCTCTAGTGTCTGCTCTCAACGGTTCCCAGACCCTCATCAGTCAGGGACTGCGTACCTTGGAGCTGTGTGTGGATAACTTGCAGCCAGACTTCCTCTATGAACACATACAGCCTGTGAGAGCAGAGCTGATGCAGGTGGGTGGTGCTTAAATTGTGTTAAGTCCTTCTAATGACTCTCTCCTGTATATCTCTTCACCTTCTCCCTCTCCTCCCCTCTCCTCCCCTCCCTCTCCCTCTCCTCCCCAGGCCCTATGGCGTACCTTACATAACCCAGATGATGCAGTGGCCACAGTGGCCTTCAGGGTACTGGGGAAGTTTGGAGGCAGCAACAGGAAGATGCTCAACACTGCTCAGCCTGTAAGCCACACCCTATAAGCCACACCCACATAAATTACCCCTACATGTGTACCAAGTCCCCAGTCCTGCTTAGTTATGTTGATGGCTTTGCTTTGATGTGTGTATGGCCACTCCTTGTAGCTGAGTTACAAAGAGTCATTGGCTGATGGCCCCGCTGTGTGTGTGACATTCCCTGACATTGAAGCTTCTATCGATATCTCGATTGGACAGGTGAGTGTGTGTGAGTGAGTGTGCATGTGTGGGTGAGTGTGGGGTAAGTGTGCATGTGTGTGGGGTGAGTGGATGTGTATGGGGTGAGTGTGTGGGGGTGAGTGTGTGTGGGTGAGTGTGCATGTGTGTGGGGGTGAGTGTGTGGGGGTGAGTATGAGGGTGGGGGTGAGTATGGGGATGCGAGTGTGGTGGTGGGGGGTGAGTGTGTGGGGGTGAGTGTGAGTGTGTAGGGGTCAGTGTGAGTGTGTGTGTGGGATGAGTGAGTGTGTTCACATGGCAGCAGTGTTATATCAGTACCATTTTCTCCTTGTCACCCTGATAGGCCATTGAAGGTGCTCTGAAGCTATTGAAGCCTCAGAGCAGCTCAGCCCAGGGACAGGGACAGACGGTAGACATGTTCTACAGACAGCATGCTTGGAATGTGATCCAAGTACGTACACCGGCCTGGTCCCTGGCCTGGCAATGAGCACACACACACACACACACACACGCACACACACACACACACACACACACAGTCCTTCCTGGTTAGCATGATGAACCTAGGAGACGTAGACTTGGATGTCCACCAGGTGTTGAAGCAGGTCTCCTTCCTACCCACTGAGGCCCATACCAGGATCAAGTACCTAGCTTACCCCCAGTGCTCTAACAAGGAGGCCAGGAGTACCTTTGAAACAGCACTCAGTGGTGTCTTCAGTACGTAACCTGGGGGAGGGGCTGAAAGGGAGATGGGGGAGGGGCTGAAAGGAGATGTGGGAGGGGCTAAAGGGAGATGTGGGAGGGGCTAAAGGGGAGGGGTTAACCATTTGTTCCTCAAGTTGCAGCCTGTTTGAAAGAGTTGCGTGGAGAAGCCATTGGATTTATGTCCAACATACTTAAACTGATCACTGCAATTGCTGTGGTACAACAATCAAGTGAGTGTGTGGGTGTGAGTGTGTGGGTGTGGGGTGTGGGGTGTGTGGGTGTGGGGTGTGTGCATGCATGTGTACCCATGTTGGTCTGTTTAAAGACCACGTCACAAAGATCATGTCATCCTCTCATGATGTCATCCTCTCATGATGTCATCTCTCATGACGTAATTTTGCTTTCTATACTTCCTCTGCAGCAGGTGTCATCTCTGCAAAACAGCCGTAAGTGATAGCAATGGACCTTCTGTTCTGGTACACACATCACTAGTAATGGACCTTCTGTTTTGGTACACACATCACTAGTAATGGACCTTCTGTTCTGGTACACACATCACTAGTAATGGACCTTCTGTTCTGGTACACACATCACTAGTAATGGACCTTCTGTTCTGGTACACACATCACTAGTAATGGACCTTCTGTTCTGGTACACACATCACTAGTAATGGACCTTCTGTTCTGGTACACACATCACTAGTAATGGACCTTCTGTTCTGGTACACACATCACTAGTAATGGACCTTCTGTTTTGGTACACACATCACTAGTAATGGACCTTCTGTTCTGGTACACACATCACTAGTAATGGACCTTCTGTTCTGGTACACACATCACTAGTAATGGACCTTCTGTTCTGGTACACACATCACTAGTAATGGACCTTCTGTTTTGGTACACACATCACTAGTAATGGACCTTCTGTTCTGGTACACACATCACTAGTAATGGACCTTCTGTTCTGGTACACACATCACTAGTAATGGACCTTCTGTTCTGGTACACACATCACTAGTAATGGACCTTCTGTTCTGGTACACACATCACTAGTAATGGACCTTCTGTTCTGGTACACACATCACTAGTAATGGACCTTCTGTTTTGGTACACACATCACTAGTAATGGACCTTCTGTTCTGGTACACACATCACTAGTAATGGACCTTCTGTTCTGGTACACACATCACTAGTAATGGACCTTCTGTTCTGGCTAGACCAATCATTTTCATTTAGAAATTATCATCCTGTTACGTGGGGTGGGAGGGGTTACGGCTGATATGGGGTGGGAGGGGTTAAGGCTGTTATGGGATGTTCTCCTGTTGCAGGTCACATGATGTGATTGACGTTCATGTGATGTTGGATGCCATTGTCAAGTGTGTGTCATCTGATGAGAAGGAGCTGTGTAAGATTGGCTCCATGACTCTGGCTCTGATCATAGATACTGCTACAACCATTGTAGGAGACAAAGAGAAGGTATGTATGTGTGTATGTATGTATGTATGTATGTATGTATGTGTGTATGTATGTATGTATGTATGTATGTGTATATGTATGTATGTATGTGTGTGTGTGTGTGTGTATGTGTATATGTAGGGGTATATGTGGTGATGATGGGTGTACCCCTGTAGGCCAGTGAGCTTCCACTCTTTGAGGCAGCTGCAGACAAGCTGTGTGGCTGTTGCTATGAGCAGGCATGGTATGCCAAAAATGGAGGATGTCTGGCCATCAAATTTCTGATGGAGAAGATGCCTCTGAAGTGGGTAATGAACCGCCAACTGTCCTTTGTGATGGCCTTCCTCTTTGTGCTGCTGGACCTGAGCAATGAGGTATGTGTATGTGTGTCTGTGTGTGTCTGTCTGTGTGTATGTGTATGTGTGTACGTGTGTGTGTACGTGTGTGTGTATGTGTGTCTGTGTACTGTATGTGTGTATATGTGTGTATATGTGTGTATGTGTGTGTATGTGTGTATGTGTGTATTGTGTAGATGATATTATGACATGAGAAAACCACTCAATTCAGGTGTCTTCAGGAACGGTTACCATGGCAAAAGAGCTGATGGACAAGCTTCTAACTCTTTGCAACACGCCATTGAGTCAGGATAAGATGGGTCTGGGGACTGTGCAGGAGAAGTCATTCCATGCTGTTGCCAGACACCTTGTGAAGGAAGTAATCTCACCAAACGAGAACGTCAGGAAACAAGTGAGAAAGACAACACCAGTCCAGTGTAGCCCACCCCCCCCCCCCCCCAGGCCAGTGTAGTGTGTGGAGTTGTTGGGAAATATTTTTGCAACTACCTGTAGCTAGTCCTTTGTACCTTCTCTTGTGTTGTACCATTTTTTATATTGTACTTACCCCCTCCCACCATCTCTCCCTCCTCCCCATACCTCCCCTCCCCTTTCCTCCCCCTCCCTCCATCCCACATCCCTCCCCCTTCTCTCTCTCGTCCCCTCCCCCTCCCTCCCAGTCTCACCACTCGCTGGTCTTACTTGCAAGCATCACAGGAAAGTCAGTGACAGACATCATGGACCCCCACAGGGAGATATTGGCAGACATGGTTCCCCCAAAGAAGCACTTGCTGAAGCACCAGCCCGTGAGCACGCAGATAGCCCTCATGGAGGGGAACACCTTCTGCACCTCTCTCAAGCCACGCCTCTTTTCCATCAACCTCACTGTGCCTGAGCACAAGATATTCTTTCAAGAGGTAATGTTGTGGGCGGGGCCTGTTGTTACCATGACATCACATCTCCGTTGTGTCCAGCTGCTCAACCTGTGTGACAGTGATGATGCATCTCTGTCCAAGCTACCATGTTACCGCTCAGTCCCCTCCCTTGTGCCCCTGAGGGTGAGTGGGCTGGCAGCCCTGGCTGCTTGCCACTACCTCCCCGAGATGAGGGAGAAGATATTCTCTGTCCTCTACAAAGCCATCAACTCCAGTGTCAAAGAGCTCCAGGTGGCAGGGAAAGAAGCCATGAACAAGGTGTGTGTGTGTGTGTGTGTGTGTGGGTGTGTGTGTGTGTGTGGGTGTGGTTGAGATTGTACAATTACAGTGACCTTTAACCCATTAGTTCATGGCTGACCACACCCATGCTGATATAGAGCTGGTCCACGGAGCTCTACGTCCTCTGCTGATGATGTTGGGAGACTACCACAACCTCAGTCCTGACCTCCTCCAGAAGCTGACACACATGATAGAGCTGTTCCCCACCTCCTTCAATGAGAAGATGTGTGAAGCCTTAAAGGTAGGTCATGTACTGTGCAAACATAGTAGGGATAAGGGAGGAGGGGTGAGGGATTAGGGGTGAGGGAGGAGGGGTGAGGGAGGAGGGGTGAGGGAGGAGGGTGAGGGAGGAGGGTGAGGGAGGAGGGGTGAGAGAGGAGGGTGAGGGAGGAGGGGTGAGGGAGGAGGGTGAGGGAGGAGGGTGAGGGAGGAGGGTGAGGGAGGAGGGTGAGGGAGGAGGGTGAGGGAGGAAGGGTGAGGGAGGAGGGTGAGGGAGGAGGGTGAGGGAGGAGGGTGAGGGAGGAGGGTGAGGGAGGAAGGGTGAGGGAGGAGGGTGAGGGAGGAGGGTGAGGGAGGAGGGTGAGGGAGGAGGGGTGAGAGAGGAGGGGTGAGAGAGGAGGGTGAGGGAGGAGGGTGAGGGAGGAGGGTGAGGGAGGAGGGTGAGGGAGGAGGGTGAGGGAGGAGGGGTGAGAGAGGAGGGTGAGGGAGGAGGGTGAGGGAGGAGGGGTGAGAGAGGAGGGGTGAGAGAGGAGGGTGAGGGAGGAGGGGTGAGGGAGGAGGGTGAGGGAGGAGGGTGAGGGAGGAGGGTGAGGGAGGAGGGTGAGGGAGGAGGGTGAGGGAGGAAGGGTGAGGGAGGAGGGTGAGGGAGGAGGGTGAGGGAGGAGGGTGAGGGAGGAAGGGTGAGGGAGGAGGGGTGAGAGAGGAGGGGTGAGGGAGGAGGGTGAGGGAGGAGGGTGAGGGAGGAGGGGTGAGGGAGGAGGGGTGAGGGAGGAAGGGTGAGGGAGGAGGGTGAGGGAGGAGGGGTGAGGGAGGAGGGGTAACTAATTTCACCTGCATGTGAGCAGTTACTACTCTCTTCCCCATGCCATGCATTGCTCTCTTCCCCATGCCATACATTGCTCTCTTCCCCATGCCATACATTGCTCTCTTCCCCATGCCATACATTGCTCTCTTCCCCATGCCATACATCTTCCCCATGCCATACATTGCTCTCTTCTCCATGCCACATATTGCTCTCTTCCCCATGCCATACTCAGGGTCACCTGACCAGATGGATAGAGGTACTTATCAGCACACAAGCCCAGAGACAGGGCGAGGTAGAGCAAGACCACACCCATAACCACACCCACCATAACGTGTTCCTTGCCATTTTGTAGGAGGTGCAGATATGTCTGTACATATTGGACATGTTCCACATGCTCCCAGCGTCAACTTTCCGGCTCTTTGAGCCACTCCTTCTCCTGGCATTGAAGGGAGAGAAGGCCATGGGCCTTGAGGTATGTCACATGGGCCTTGAGGTATGTCACATGGGCCTTGAGGTATGTCACATGGGCCTTGAGGTATGTCACATGGGCCCTGAGGTATGTCACATGGGCCCTGAGGTATGTCACATGATGTCACATGGGCCTTGAGGTATGTTGCATGATGTCACATGGGCCCTGAGGTGTGTCACATGATTTCACATGGGTCTTGAGGTCTGTCACATGATTTTTAATGTGCAAATATTTATAATGTATGCCACTTGTATAACATACCATGTTTGGTGTTCTCATCTGACAGCTGGGCAGTCCATTTAGAGCCCCCCTCATGAAGTTTGTACTGAAGTTCCCACAGCAGACAGTCGAATACTTTCTAAGCCGACTGTTTGACTCAAATTTGAACAGAGTGTTCAGTGTAAGTCACATGACCACACACATGGCTGGACCTTTATGTCACATGACCACACACATGGCTGGGCCTTTATGTCACATGACCACACGCATGGCTGGACCTTTATGTCACATGACCACACACATGACTGGACCTTTATGTCACATGACCGCACA
The DNA here is from genome assembly GCA_963681505.1 of Eunapius fragilis. Taxonomy (NCBI): domain Eukaryota; kingdom Metazoa; phylum Porifera; class Demospongiae; order Spongillida; family Spongillidae; genus Eunapius; species Eunapius fragilis. The sequence goes on from OY811990.1 coordinate 5,936,982, forward strand.
CATGGCTGGACCTTTATGTCACTTGGTCTCCTTCAGACATTCTTACATCACAAAGATGGTGGTCCACTGAGAGACGTGTTGGCCTCTGGTGCTCCAAGAATTATCCAAATGTCTTTTTGTCTTCAAGTGAGTCACCAGTAGCTGTGACTATTGGGTTATTGTGTAAGGAGGGGGTAGGGGGGGGGAAGAGGAGGGGGGTAGGGGGGGGGCACATTGTACCATTGTGTGTGTGCGTGTGTGTGTGTGTGCACTGTACTTTCAATGTTTCCATGTTGGCAGGTCCCAGGAACTGACGAAGGTATACTACTGAAGAAGAGAGAACTTCAGTACCAGGGAATATTCCTCTGCCAGTAACCATGCCCCTCCCCTTATAACCCCCCTCCCCCCCCCCACCTGTAGCCCCTCCACCTCCACCCCCCTATAACCACTCCCACTTACCATCAGACTTAAATGTGTTTTGTATCACAGCTTGCTTGTTGACCACAAGGAAGGTTGGATCAAGGATATGCCAGCCATTGTATGTGTACCCCATCCCATTGTGCCACACGTGACGTGTGGGTGTGCCTTCCATCAGGTGGAGTGTCTTAAGAAGATATGGGTGTCAGATGCCTACCACAGCCAGTGTGCTAAGGTGTGTGTCCTCCCCCCCCCCCCCCCCCCCCTTCCCTATGTGCCCCCCGATGATGTCATAGCTTACACTCAATGTACCACAGGACTCCAATCCTCTTACATTTTGGCAGGAGAGTCCAATGTTGGTGAGGTGTCTTCTGTCCCACTGCAAGTAAGCCCTCACCTTCACCTTCACATACCCACCTTCACCCTCACATACCCACACCTTCATGTGATTTACACCCTCACCTTTCTCATGTGACTTGCACCCTCACATACCCACACCTTCATGTGACTTACACCCTCACATACCCACACCTTAATGTGACTTACACCCTCACATTCATGTGACTTACACCCTCACATACCCACACCTTCATGGGACTTACACCCTCACATACCCACACCTTCATGTGACTTACACCCTCACATACCCACACCTTCATATGACTTACACCCTCATGTACCCACACCTTCATGTGACTTACACCCTCACAGATATCACCCAGAAGACATAGACACACTGTTTCAGCTGCTCAGGGTGTACATGACCAGACATTTGAACAGCTACCAGTTCCTCACAGACTTCCTTGACACTGAAGTTGCTAAGGTGACCGTTACTGGGGTGTTTAACCCCTAGTGTGAACTCCTTATGTATCTCCTGTAGGGGTATTCCATTGAAAACAAGAGGGCTTTATTTTTGAAGTTTGTGGAAGTTTTTCAGAATCCAGATTATCCTCATGAACTAAAGGCCAAGGTTTGTTACCATAGCAACCACTGCCTCTCTACTATATTCAAACGGCTCTCCCTCCCTCCTCCTCCCTCCTCCCTCCCCTCCTCCCTCCCTCCCCCATTCTCTACAGATCCTCCAGTACATCATCATTCCCACCTTCTCAGTGGCCTTTGAGGAGGGTAAGGTTGATGCCTTACTTGGTAGTCCTCCTGACCCAGAGAGAGACAACGATGATAACATCATCAGTGTGTTTATTAATAAGATTATTAACCCTGACAAGCCATTTGGCTCCTCTGTGAGTTACTGAACTGTCTCCTATAAGGCTTTAACCTTCGACCTCTAACCTTTGACCCTCCAGGACCCAATGTGTATCCTACTGCTCCAGCTCTCCTCACTACTTGTGGAACATGCTGCCCCACACATCCATGACTCTAACAACAAGTTAGTGACATTGTGCCTGTGTGTACCTGTGACCATGAAGTTAGTGACATTGTGCCTGTGTGTACCTGTGACCATGTGCCTGTGTGTACCTGTGACAATGTGACTCCCCCACTCGTGTGTGTGTGTGGTATCTCTCTACAGGAAGCAAGGAGCCAAGCTTCGACGTCTCATGACTTTTGCATGGCCCTGCTTGCTACCTAAGCAGTGTGTGGTAAGACCTGATGGCCCTTAGCTACCTAAGCAGTGTGTGGTAAGACCTGATGGCCCTTAGCTACCTAAGCAGTGTGTGGTAAGACCTGATGGCCCTTAGCTACCTAAGCAGTGTGTGGTAAGACCTGATGGCCCTTAGCTACCTAAGCAGTGTGTGGTAAGACCTGATGGCCCTTAGCTACCTAAGCAGTGTGTGGTTAAGACCTGATGGCCCTTAGCTACCTAAGCAGTGTGTGGTAAGACCTGATGGTCCTTAGCTACCTAAGCAGTGTGTGGTAAGACCTGATGGTCCTTAGCTACCTAAGCAGTGTGTGGTAAGACCTGATGGCCCTTAGCTACCTAAGCAGTGTGTGGTTAAGACCTGATGGCCCTTAGCTACCTAAGCAGTGTGTGGTAAGACCTGATGGTCCTTAGCTACCTAAGCAGTGTGTGGTAAGACCTGATGGCCCTTAGCTACCTAAGCAGTGTGTGGTAAGACCTGATGGCCCTTAGCTACCTAAGCAGTGTGTGGTAAGACCTGATGGCCCTTAGCTACCTAAGCAGTGTGTGGTAAGACCTGATGGTCCTTAGCTACCTAAGCAGTGTGTGGTAAGACCTGATGACCCTTAGCTACCTAAGCAGTGTGTGGTAAGACCTGATGGCCTTTGCGTGACCCTTAGTCTGTCGGTATAGCTGTGTAGGTTGGTTGTCCCTCCATTGTTGTAACCCATGGGTGGGGCATATCTCTCACAGGACCCTGCCACGAAGTATCATGGACACCTTCTGTTGGCTCATATTATTGCAAAGTTTGCCATTCACAAGAGGATAGTACTTCAGGTCAGTGCATGGGTTAGCCTTCATGTCTGGTCCTCCCTCCCTTCATGTCTGGTTCCCCCTCCCTTCATGTCTGGCCCTCCTCCCTTCATGTCTGGTCCTCCTCCCTTCATGTCTGGTCCTCCCTTCATGTCTGGTCCTCCCTCCCTTCATGTCTGGTCCCCCTCCCTTCATGTCTGGTCCCCCTCCCTTCATGTCTGGTCCTCCCTCCCTTCATGTCTGGTCCTCCCTCCCTTCATGTCTGGTCCCTCCTCCCTTCATGCCTGGTACCCATCCCTTCATGCCTGGTCCCCAGGTCTTCCACAGCCTGCTGAAGGCCCATGCTATGGAGGCTAGGCTCATTGTGCGCCAAGCTCTGGACATCCTCACACCTGTGGTGCCCATAAGGATGGAGGATGCCAACGCCACACTGGTTCACTGGACCAAGAAGATCATAGTTGAAGAAGGTCACACTGTGGCCCAACTCATCCACATGCTGTAAGTCTCAGCTCCACCCACCTCATGTTAGCTCCTCCCACCGATATGGTGGTAGCCCCTCCTACAAATGTACCATGTATACCAGTGCTGTATGTTGACCTTGTCTTCTCACCTCATCACCTGACATCACCTGACATCACGTGATGTTAGTCAGCTGTTATGTCGCCACCATCGGGTCTACTATCCAGTGAGACAACACCTAGTCCAGCACATGGTGTCCTCCATACAGAGACTGGGACAAACGGCAAGTGTAACAGCACCCCACTGGGTGTAGTGCGAGCACCCCACTGGGTGTAGTGTGAGCACCTCACTGGGTGTAGTGTGAGCACCTCACTGGGTGTAGTGTTACCTCACTGGGTGTAGTGTGAGCACCCCACTGGGTGTAGTGTGAGCACCTCACTGGGTGTAGTGTTACCTCACTGGGTGTAGTGTGAGCACCCCACTGGGTGTAGCGCAAGCACCCCACTGGGTGTAGCGCAAGCACCCCACTGGGTGTAGCGCAAGCACCCCACTGGGTGTAGTGTGAGCACCTCACTGGGTGTAGTGCAAGCACCTCACTGGTTTTATGGGGCAGACCTTAGCACTATTAGACCAGACAATCACCTAACCTTCCCTCATTACAGACAGCTATTGAGCAGCGTAGGCTGGCTGTTGACCTGGCAGAGGTGATCATTAAATGGGAATTTCAAAGGCTAAGAGAGATGCAGGAGGGAGAGGTAATGTTACTGCATCCACCCATCATGTTGCCATGGTAATCCTTATGCAGGTGGAAGGCTTGGAGCAAGAAAGTACATTGAAGGATTCCCTGGTGTGTGTGTGTGTGTGTGTGTGTGTGTGTGTGTATTGTGTGTGTGGGTGTGTGTGTGAGTCTGCACATCATATCAATGCACACTGTTCACTTGTGACCACAGACGCCTCTCTCCCTGGGAATGAAGCGGTCGGCCAGTGATGGTTCGTCTGCTGAGCCAAGCAAGAGGCCCAAGACCCAGCAACAGGTGGCTGACCCCAACTGGACCTTAGAGAAGCAACACGCTGATGCCATTATCAACTTCCTTGTCAGACTAGCCTGTCAGGTGGGTGGAGGGAGCTGAAGAGAGCTATGTGACTGAGGGGGTGACTGTGGGGGCTATGTGACTGAGGGGGGCTATGTGACTGTGGGGGCTGAGGGGGCCATGTGACTGAGGGGGCTGAGGGGGTTATGACTATGTGACTGAGGGGGCTATGTGACTGAGGGGGCTGAGGGGGCTATGACTATGTGACTGAGGGGGCCATGTGATTGAGGGGGGCTATGTTACTCAGGTAAATGATGGACAGACCCCTGGTCCAGGCCTCCCGGGGTCACAAGGAGAAGCCCTCTCCAAAAGATGCATTACTCTAATCAAAACAGCATTGAAGCCAGAGATATGGCAGAACCAATGTAGGCCTGGGGATGAGGTCATGGGACGGGCTGTAGGGATAATCATTGTTCTCTCTCTCCAGCTGTCGATATCAAGGTCCCATGGTTTGCTAAGCTGTTGGAGACAGCTGTGAGTTATTATTGTATGGGGGGGAGGGGCACACAGGAGGAGGGTTATGCAGGGGGAGGGGCACACAGGGGGAGGGGCACACAGGAGGAGGGTATGCAGGGGGTGGGGCACACAGGGGGAGGAGTACGCAGGGGGAGGGGCACACAGGAAGAGTGTTATTGATTGTCTGCCTTCAGAATGACCAGCCCTTACCTGGGGGTAACTCACTTGCAAACTTTGCCAACATTTGCACTGCTCTGGATCTTCTGACCTTCCTTCTAACGGTCCTGGTGAGTACTGCTGATATGAGACAACACCCTTGTCACGCCTTCTATGTACTTTAGCCACGCCCCGCTATCCTTAGCGGTTTCAAAATGCTGCAGAAAGGTCTAACAGTGTGTATGACCTGTGGAAACACCAAGGTGAGGGGTGTGGTCTGTGGACAGGTCTGTTGGCATGACGCTGACTAATGGCTAAACACCTTGGGGCTCCATTCAGGTGGTTCGATACGTCCATAGTTTGCTGACCAAGCTCATGAACATGTTCCCAACTGAGCCAGGTATCCATGGTTACCACAGGTGATGACCTGTTTACTCCCCTTGTCTATTAGCTTCATCCGCCATGGCTTCTAAGCACGAGGAGTTGGAAGGCCTGTACACCAGTGTGTCTAAGGTGATCGGAGATGGGCTGTTGGCCTTTGAGAAGTAAGTGACCATATGAGGGTGTGACCATATGTGGGTGTGACCATATGAGGGTGTGACCATATGAGGGTGTGACCATGTCACTTGTTTATTTATTGTTCTATACAATCCTAATTAATGCACACACAGAGCATCTTCAGCTGCTCCTTCTAGCCTTCAGTGTCCCCTAATGATCCTCAAAGCTGTCTGCAACAATGACCCTTGTTACATTGATAGGTATGTTCCCTGCCCCCTCCTCCCCATCCCCTCCTCCCCTCCTCCCTCCAGCCTTTTATATCTCTGGCTGGCTAAACCCAACTTCTGTGGCCACACCCTTTTGACCACACCCCTCTACTGTCCTGTAGGTTTTGGCCTGTAGTTTTGAAAGTGATACAGAAGCTTCATAAGGAACACATCAATACACCTACTCCATCTGATAGCAGTACGTAGATGTGTTATATGTGTGTGTTACGTGTTTGTGCATGTGTGCATATGAAAACATTTGCACTTTGTATTATAAAGATAGTCCGTTTGTATCATGAAAAAGCAGTGAGGTGGGTGCTAATTAGAGGAAGTGAGATGGGTGCTAATTAGAGGAAGTGGGTTGTTATTGGGGTCCAAGAGCTAGGTGCTGCATGGGGGTGCTGTATATTTGTGTTGCCATGGCTACACTTGTTAGTGTCATGGCACCTTAGCTCTAAGGTATATAGGTCTTGATAATGGTGCGGTGACATCTTAGAGCGAAGGAGATAGAGCCTGTTATGTGTTCATTCTAACCCACACACACACACTCAACAGCTATATCTGAATTGCTCCAACTTTGTCTTGAAATGATAAAATCTCGAGTTTCAATGATGCAGTTGGAAACACGCAAACTCTTTTTCAATATTCTAACCAGCCTCATTGAGAAATCCACAGTAAGTACCAGTGTGTGTGTGTGTGGATGTGTGTGTGTGTGTGTGTGCGTGTGTGTATGCCAGTGTATATGGGTGTGAGTGCTAGATTACTGGGGTGTGTGGCATTAGATTACTGGGAGGTCTTGTATTTTGTACAGGATACAAAACTGCTACGTACCTTGACCAAGATCGTTGAAGAATGGGTGACTGCAAAGGTGTGTGTGTGTGTCTGTGTGGGTGTGTGGGTGGGTGTGGGTGTGGTTCTGTCACCTCATCTCAATTGCAGCATGAAAACACTGGTTTTCCTGGTCCATCGCTACGTGAGAAGTCTCTACTTCTCACGCGAATGATGACTTGTTACGAAAAGAGGTTTCCCGAAGACCTGGAGCTCATAGCAGCATTCTTAGACGTTGTGCTGTTTGTCTATAAGTAAGTGATATGTATGATGGTAGATGATGTTATTGTGTGGGTGGATGATGTCATTGTGTAGACAGATGATGTAATGACTTTATTCCCATGCAGGAATGATAACCTCAATGTATCTGAACTGACAGTGAAGCTTGAACCTGCCTTCCTTAGTGGATTACGCAGCTCACAAGTTACTGTGAGGGCAAAGTTCTTTGAAGTAAGTCCTTTTTCTAATTACCTGATGTGTACATACACGTCTGGTCCTCAGGCCATTAAGCAGTGCTTAGTATGCTTGTGTGTATCTGTGCAGTCCCCAGACCATCATCCTTTTTTTTTTTCCATTTTTAGGTATTCCATGCAAGCATTCCAAAGAAATTGTTTGACCGACTCATGTACATAGTCTGCTCTCAGGTGTGTGTGTGTGTGTGTGGTGTGTGTGTGTGTGTGTGGTGTGTGTGTGTGTGTGTGTGTTGTGTGTGTGTTGTGTGTGTGTGCTGTGTGTATGTGGGGACCACTGGTTAAAGTGTGTTCCTTACCACAGAACTGGGAGCACTGTGGAGGATACTTCTGGATCAAACATTGCATAGAGGTGTGATGAGAAAGGAGAGATGGTGGACCATATGACTTACATGTCCCTTCTTCCCTGGTCCCGTAGCTTGTGTTATCTGTTGCTGTTGGTGATGGTCCTATCAAATGTTGCCATGGTATGCCCCTCCTCCCCAGCCTTGGATTCTTTGCGTCCTCACACGCAACCCTACCTCATGACGTGAACGAACCTCCAATCATCTCCAGCCAGCTACCTGAGGTAGGTGTGGCCTATGGGGTGTGGCCTATGGGGATGGTGGTGGGTGTGGCCTATGGGGATGGTGGTGGGTGTGGCCTATGGGGGGTTTATATAATAATAGTTTATACTCATCTCTCTCCTCTCCTTCCCTCCTCTCCTTCCCTCCTCTCCTTCCCTCCTCTCCTTCCCTCCTCTCCCTCCCCCCCTCCCTCCCTCTCCTCTCCTCCCTCTCCCTTCCTCTCCTCCCTCTCCCCTCCTCTCCTCCCTCCCCTCCCCTCTCCCCTCCCCCTCCCCTCTCATCCTTCCCTTCCTCTCTTCCCGTAGGAGCTGATGGAAGGAATGGACTCAGACCGTGGGGATGATACCAGCACTGGTGCACTGGAGAAGCTAGCCGGCAGACTGAGCCAGTTCCTTGTGGAGTGTCGCAATGTCACTGTTGGACAGTATACCCTTTCTCTAGCTCAGCTTTGTAACCATGACAGCGGTATAGCATTCTCCATTTGGGTTAAGCTGTTTCCTAAGATGTGGTCAGCATTGACTGTGCACCAGAGGCAGGTAAGAAAGTGGGTGTGGTGATGGTGGGTGTGGTGATGGTGGGTGTGGTGATGGTGTGCTGTATGCATTCACATGTCTGTAGATGTGACCAGTACATCCTATATTGCCTCATGCCACACCCATGCCACACCCACCATACAGGTCCTTGGGGTGGAGCTCTCGTCATTTGTGTGCAGCGGTGCACACCTGGTACAAATGGACTCCCATCCAAGTGCTGTGTCAGCATTTTTAGAGGGTGTGGTCAGGTCCCGGCCCCTCCCCAGCATCAAACCATGTCTGCTAAAGGTATCATCCTTCACCTCCTCCCCAGCCCTTTTCCTCCTCCCCAGTCCTGTTCTTATTGCTATCTCCCTCAGTATCTTGGCAGGACCCATAACTACTGGCATGGGGCAGCCTTGCTGTTGGAGGAGAAGGCTAGCGGTGAAGGAGAGCTGTCCAACGGTCCACCAAGGGGTAGGGTGCCTCCTATCTATAATGGTAACTATGCCGACGACCTTCTGGACCCTTTGAAGAATGTGCGTTGTCATGGTAGCAGCTTGGTCTTGCTTGATTTAATGTTCTATTCCCAAGCAGGAGACTCTGGACTCACTCTCAGAGCTGTACGCCTCGATGAACGAAGAAGACCTCTGGACAGGACTATGGCTGGAGAGGTGCAAGTAAGGATGACCTGGGCTCCACCCCTCCACCCACCCCATACCACACCCCTTAGCCCAGACCACACCCCTTCACCATACCCCAGACCACACCCCTTCACCTTACCCCAGACCACACCCCTTCACTATGCCTTGTATGTGTTGGCAGGTACCCAGAGACAGCCATAGCACTGGGCTATGAGAGCCAGGGGGTGTTTGAGCAGGCACAGGTGTACTATGAGAAGGCCATGAAGAGGGCAAGAGACCAACACAACGTAGCCACAGCGCCACCTTCCATGATCCTTGAGTACAAGCTGTGGGAGGACCACTGGTGCAGGTGTGTATGTGTGTTAGGTGTGTATGTGTGTGTGTGGTGTGTGTGTGTATGTGTGTATGCGTGTATGTGTGTGCGATGTGTGTATGTGTGGTATGTGTATGTGTGTGTGGTGTGTGTGTATGTGTGTGTGGTGTGTGTGTGTGAGGTTCCTGTTTCTGTGATCTCCCTTCCTCCCTCTCCCCTATTACATAACAGGTGTTGTCAAGAGCTTGGACAATGGGATGTACTCACTGAATTTGGCAAGATGCAAAATGGTGGAGCTCCATTTTTAGGTGAGTTAGATGAGACTGGGGACCAAGTTAGCAGCTACATGTGGCCTTGCCTGTATGGCTTCCTGAGGATAATATTCTTATGGGCGTGGCATTTGGGCGTGGTCTCTAGAGGGCTCCACAATACTTCCATGCTAAGTTAAATAGAAGTTATAATTTCTAATTGGTGCTTCTCAGTGTTGGAGAATGCATGGAAGGTCCAGGACTGGTCCTCTATGAAGGAAGCATCCACACAAGCTGAGCCTGTGTGCTCAGACAGCTACAGTGCAAAGCTAAACCTCCTCAGAGGGTACCTGGCCCTCTGCTATCCCGATGAGCAGAGGCTCAACGTGGTGGAGAAGCTGATAGAGGCGGCCAGTGTGCAGAGTATCAAGCACTGGAGGAGGCTACCCCAGCTCATCTCTCATGCCCATGTGCCTCTCCTCCAGGTAGAGAGGGTGTGGTCTGCTGGGTGCCTTGGTGATATGCCCCTCCCCCTCCTGCAGCTGTCCCATCAGATCATGGAGCTACAGGAAGCCCTAAGCATTCACAGTGGACTCCAATCTGGTGGACTCAACAGGCCGCCATTTCAAACTGAATTGAAAACCATCTTCAAGACTTGGAAGTAAGTCCTAACAGCGTGTGGAGGGGTGTGGTGTGTGGGGAGGGTGTGGTGTGGGGAGGCAGGTGGTAGAACATTATGTCATTATATAATGCTAATCTCTAGAAATAGGCTTCCTAACTATTCTGACGATCTCAGCCATTGGAATGACATATTTCAATGGCGGCAACTTCACTTCAAGCAGCTGGTCAAAGCGTTTGAAGGAACCGCACAAGGAGATCAGGTACGTGAGAGGGGACTGGGGAGGAGGGTAGGTAGAGGGACCAGATGGTACCGTGCTTGGTTTTAAGTTATGCCTTCTCTCTCTCTCTCTCTCTCTCTCTCTCTCTCTCTCTCTCTCTCTCTCTCTCTCTCTCTCTCTCTCTCTCTCTCTCTCTCTCTCTCTCTCTCTCTCTCTCTCTCTCTGTCTCTCTCTCTTTCTCTCTCTCTCTCTCTCTCTCTCTCTCTCTCTCTCTCCCCCCCCCCCCCCCCCCCTCTCTCTCTCTCCCCAGAATGCTGGACAGGCTATGATACCTGTCCATCATATCGCTACTTCTATCATACAACATGCAAGTGTTGCTAGGAAACACAAGCTGTTCTCTGTTGCCATAGATTCTCTTAGCAAGATCCACACCATTGCAAGTGTTCCCGTTGTTGACTGCTTTCAAAAGATTCGTCAGCAGGTGTGACAGTCTAGATAGTGCAAATGAAAGTGAAATTATGTTGTTTACTGTATAGGTGAAATGCTATCTCCAGAAGTCTGGCTCCATGACCAGCAATGAGGTGGCTGAAGGTATGGACATGGTGGAGTCAACTAACCTCAAGTATTTTGGCAAAGAGATGGTGGCAGAGTTCATGGCGCTAAAAGGTGCCTTCCTGGCTCAGATAGGGCAGCTGGAAGAGGCTAACAAAGCGTTCAGCAGTGCTGTGCAGCTCCATGACAACCTGTCCAAGTCCTGGGCCATGTGGGGAGACTATTTGGACCAGCTGTTTACCAAAGACAGGTGTGTGTGTGTGTGTGTGTGTGTGTGTGTGTGTGTGTGTGTGTGTGTGTGTGTGTGTGTGTGTGTGTGCATGTGTGTGTGTAGCTGTAATCTTGGGAACAGGCCAGGGTAATATGTAACTCTTGGGATAAGATTACTCATCCATACCATCTGTGTTATATCAACAGAAACCTTACGCTTGGTGTGTCTGCTCTCACCTGCTACCTCCATGCTTGTCGTAACCAAAGTGAGCCCAAATGCAGGAAGTATCTTGGTCGCATCATATGGATGTTGACGTACGATGATGAGAAGGTAAGATAGGTGTACAGTCATGAGGTGATAGTCATCAGGAGGGGGGCTAGTCATGAGGTGATAGTCATCAGGAGGGGGGCTAGTCATGAGGTGATAGTCATCAGGAGGGGGGCTAGTCATGAGGTGATAGTCATCAGGAGGGGGGCTAGTCATGAGGTGATAGTCATCAGGAGGGGGCTAGTCATGAGGTGATAGTCATCAGGAGGGGGGCTAGTCATGAGGTGATAGTCATCAGGAGGGGGGCTAGTCATGAGGTGATAGTCATCAGGAGGGGGCTAGTCATCAGAAGGGGGCTAGTCATGAGGTGATAGTCATCAGGAGGGGGCTAGTCATGAGGTGATAGTCATCAGGAGGGGGCTAGTCATGAGGTAATAGTCATCAGGAGGGGGCTAGTCATGAGGTGATAGTCATCAGGAGGGGGCTAGTCATGAGGTGATAGTCATCAGGAGGGGGCTAGTCATGAGGTGATAGTCATAAGATGGTGATGATGTGTTATCTAAGCACTCACATGGATCCAATTAATGACCTCCTCCCCTCTCCTGTGACCTCCTCAGAGCACATTGGCTGAAGTGGTGGACAAGTATTACATGGGGATTTCACCAGTTTATTGGCTACCATGGTAACCAGTCTTTGTTCTGTCATTGGTCATTATGTTACTGTGTGCTTCTTCAGGATACCCCAGCTGCTGACGTGTCTTGTGAGGAGGGAGGGAGGTCACATCCTTAATCTCCTCTGTTCAGTGGGGAAGGCATACCCCCAGGCTGTCTACTTCCCTATCAGGACACTCTACCTGACACTTAAAATGGAGCAACGTGAAAAGTGTATGTGTTTGTGGGTGTGGTCAGTTATTGGGTGGAGTTGTCATGACACCAGATATACATGCACTTGAATGAAGTCATAAATAACAGTCAGGGTGTACCTGGGTACATCTTTCCAAGGAGGTGTGGTCAAGAGGTGGGGCTTGTTGTTGCAGACAAAGCTGACCAGTCATCGAAAGGTGTGTTGGACCGAACGTTGTCAGCTCCTAGCGCTGGTGACCTGTGTGAGACCATGGACACACGGCCTGGGGAAGCTATGGTGAGTTAGACCACATCAGTACTGGGGGAGGGGGTACCTCCTGTCATGTGGGTACTCTCAACAGACCCCCACACTGCCTCAGTCATCCCTACCCTCCAAGCTCGTAAAAAGCAGCTCACCATCTCCAGTAGTACAGCCATCTTCTGGTCCTCCCTCTTCCTCCTCCTCTTCTTCTCTTCCTCAGTTGCCAGGGGTACCACAAGGTAAGAGTGTGTGTGTGTGTGTGTGTGTGTGTGTGTGTGTGTGTGTGTGTGTGTGCACACGTGCGTGTGTGTTGGGTGTGTGTGTGTTGTGTGTGTGTGTGTGTGTGTGTGTGTGTGTGCGCACGTGCGTGTGTGTGTGTTGGGTGTGTGTGTGTGTGTGTTGGGTGTGTGTGTGTGCGTGTGTGTGTGTGTTGGGTGTGTGTGTGTGCGCACGTGCGTGTGTGTTGGGTGTGTGTTGGGTGCGTGCGTGTGTGTGTGTGTGTGTGTGTGTATTCATTACTTGGATGTGCCTCCCATAGACCCAAGCAGCAGTGGGGGTGGAGGGGAGGGGAGTGGTCCCATCAGAGCACCAGCTTCACTCTGGCGGTGCAGTCGCATCATGCACCTACTGCGAGACCTCCACCCAACCCTTCTATCCGCTCTGGAGGGTATTGTGGACCAGGTATGTCTCTTTGTTTGTGTTGCCTAGTGACTTAGATGTGTTGTTATGTTGTAGATGATATGGTTCAGGGAGAGCTGGTATGAGGAGTTACTACGTCAGCTGAATGAAGGTCTTGTCTTGTGTCAGACCGTTGCCTTTGAAAACAGAGAGGAATGTATGTGTTGGATCATGTGTAAATGACCTTCAACCTTGTCCCCTTAGTTCTAAACACCCAGGTGTCTTCAGAGATGATCCTGTATGTGACCAAGCTTGTGAGTACCTTTGGCACAGGCCAGGAGCAGGGTAACCTTGGAGCTGTTGCTGGCCAACCATCTCACGAGGCTGTGTCCAAGAGAGCATCCCAGGACCCTGCTTTCCAGAGGCTCAAGACCCAGTTCACTACTGACTTTGATTTCAGGTGAGAAGGGTCCATCCAGGTGTCAATCCTGAAGGCTACACGGTCCATCCTGGGGGTCACAGGGGTCCATCCTGGGGGGCCACAGGGGTCCATCTTGGGGGCCACAGGGTCCATCCTGGGGTCCACATGGGGGCCACAGGGTCCATCCTAGGGTCCACATGGGGTCCACACGGGTCCATCCTGGGGGCCACAGGGGTCCATCTCAGGGGCCACAGGGGTCCATCCTAGGGGCCACAGGGGTCCATCCTAGGGGCCACAGGGGTCCTTCCAGTGGGCCACACTGATCTGGGACCTATGTTACCTTGTTCTTTCCAGCCCCCCTGGGGCTAAGCGGCTACATAATTTAATGATCAAACTCAAGAAATGGATCAAGATACTGGAACTGAAGACAAAATCTTTGCCTAAGTGAGTCACATTGTTTATTATGGTTAGTTAAATATCTTATTAAGTTTAGTTAAGTGTGATTGGTTAGTTATATATGTACTTAGATGCAATATCTGCCCTTACAGGTCATTTCTCCTTGAAGAGAGGTGTCGTTTTCTTAGCAACTTCTCTCTGGCCACAGCGGAAGTTGAGATCCCTGGAGAATATCTGGTCCCCAGGGTAAGTATATCTGGTGCCCCCAGGGGGGGAGGGGCGGAGTTAGTATATTTGGTACCCTGGGGTAAGTGCACATCTGGTCGTCTCCACACAGCAAATGCCGTATTATGTCAAAATAGCTCGCTTCATGCCCCGTGTGGAGCTGATACAAAGGCATAACTCAACTGTTAGACGTTTGTGTATTCAAGGTGACAATGGAAAGGTATGAGTGAGTGTGCATATGTGCTTGTGTGTGTGTGTGCGTGTGTGTGTGTACATGTGTGTGTACATGTGTGTGTGTGCATGTGTGTATGCAATGTGTGTACATGTGTGTGCATATGTGTACATGTGAGTGTGCATGTGTGTGCTATTTGCTTAATAATGTTTTGTCATCTTAGATATATCCATATTTGGTTCTAAATGATGCCCACATGGTCAAATGTCGCAGGGAAGAGCGAGTGCTTCAACTGATCAGTATGACCAACCTCTGCTTGGAGAAAGACAAGGTTGTTCTAATGGCTTCAGCATATGTGTTTTGTCATTGTATGTATACACACACACACACACACACACACACACACACACACACACACACACACACACACACACACACACACACACACACACACACACACACAGGAGACCAGTCGTCGACATCTTCTCTTCACTATTCCGCGGGTTGTTGCAGTCTCCCCTCAAATGAGGCTGATTGAAGACAACATATCTGATGTCTCTCTTGGAGAAATCTTTAAACAGGTTGGGCCTGGGCACCACGTGATTGATTTGGGGTGTGTATTCACATCTTGGTTGCATGTGTGCTATGAAAGGTCTGGGCACCAGTTGTCCACCTATCTACATATGTACCTTGCTCTCTCTCTCACACACACACACATACACACACACACATACACACACACATACACACACACACACACACACACACACACACACACACACACACACACACACACACACACCAGTACACACAACAGAGTGGTGTGGACTCTGACCATCATGTTCTTCAGTACTATGAGAGGCTGTCACAAGCACTAGCTCATGGTGAACCTCTTTCTGTTCAGGTCTTGCAAAACATATTCACCCAAGTAAGCCATTGGCCTGGGAACTTGTACAATTGGACTAATGACATCATTGCACATACAAAATTTTATTTCGAAGATTCAAAATGCCAATATTCCGCCGACCATCGTCAAAGACTGGTGTGAGAGAACCTTTATCACAGCTACAGATCTCTGGACCTTCAGGAAACAGGTGTGTCCTAAGGGTTGGGGGTGGAGTTTCAGGTGTGTCCTAAGGGTTGGGGGTGGAGCTTCAGGTGTGTCCTAAGGGTTGGGGGTGGAGCTTCAGGTGTGCTCCAAGGGTTGGGGGTGGAGCTTCAACTATCCATCCTTTCCCTCTTTAGTTAACCAATCATCTTGCACTATGTGGTCTGCTGGAGTTTGTCCTCCACCTAACACGTCTGGACCCCGACATGTGTCATATTATGAGGAACTCTGGAACAATGAACTACTGCTTTTTTACATTTGAAATCAACAAGCAAGGTAACCATGGGTAACCATATGTAGCACTTATCTCTAAGCCTGAGGTTTTACCATCGCACCCTCACCACCACCTCCACCACCTCCACAACCTCCACTCCATCCTCCCAGGAGAGTTGGATGCTAACAGGCCTGTTCCATTCAGGCTGACCCCATGTCTCCAGACCATGGTGTCACCACTGGGTATATGTGGGCCTCTTCAGATGACCATGATAGCTACAGCTAGATGCTTGGTCCAGCCTAAGTTCAGCCTATCAAGTCTGCTCCAGGCCATCTTGAGGGATGAGTTCATTGCTTGGAAGAAGGTACTCTATTGAGCTATCATAACCAGTCATAACTTCTGGTATTATAACCAGTTATGATATAATAACTATAATAACTTGCAATAAATTAGTTCTGTTATCTCTTAATAACTACTGATGACAATTGGATAGCTCGTCTTGATGTACTACAAATGTGTATAAGAAACGTTTGGTATTAGGATTGGGGAGGACCTTAGTCCTACTGTTGGCAGGCAATCTGAACCATCATCACCATCACATCAAGGTGATGCCTAGACCTCCCTCACCTCTGTAGCTGAGGTGACCTCCCTCACCTCTGTAGCTGAGGTGATGCCTAGACCTCCCTCACCTCTGTAGCTGAGGTGACGTCTAGACCTCTCTCACCTCTGTAGCTGAGGTGACGCCTAGACCTCCCTCACCTCTGTAGCTGAGGTGACGCCTAGACCTCCCTCACCTCTGTAGCTGAGGTGACGCCTAGACCTCCCTCACCTCTGTAGCTGAGGTGACGCTTAGACCTCCCTCACCTCTGTAGCTGAGGTGACGCCTAGACCTCCCTCACCTCTGTAGCTGAGGTGACGTCTAGACCTCCCTCACCTGAGGTGACGTCTAGACCTCCCTCACCTCTGTAGCTGAGGTGACGCCTAGACCTCCCTCACCTCTGTAGCTGAGGTGACGCCTAGACCTCCCTCACCTCTGTAGCTGAGGTGACGTCTAGACCTCCCTCACCTCTGTAGCTGAGGTGACGTCTAGACCTCCCTCACCTCTGTAGCTGAGGTGACGCCTAGACCTCCCTCACCTCTGTAGCTGAGGTGACGCCTAGACCTCCCTCACCTCTGTAGCTGAGGTGACGCCTAGACCTCCCTCACCTCTGTAGCTGAGGTGACGCCTAGACCTCCCTCACCTCTGTAGCTGAGGTGACGTCTAGACTTCCCTCACCTCTGTAGCTGAGGTGACGTCTAGACCTCCCTCACCTCTGTAGCTGAGGTGACGTCTAGACCTCCCTCACCTCTGTAGCTGAGGTGACGTCTAGACCTCCCTCACCTCTGTAGCTGAGGTGACGCCTAGACCTCCCTCACCTCTGTAGCTGAGGTGACGCCTAGACCTCCCTCACCTCTGTAGCTGAGGTGACGTCTAGACCTCCCTCACCTCTGTAGCTGAGGTGACGTCTAGACCTCCCTCACCTCTGTAGCTGAGGTGACGCCTAGACCTCCCTCACCTCTGTAGCTGAGGTGACGCCTAGACCTCCCTCACCTCTGTAGCTGAGGTGACGCCTAGACCTCCCTCACCTCTGTAGCTGAGGTGACGCCTAGACCTCCCTCACCTCTGTAGCTGAGGTGACGCCTAGACCTCCCTCACCTCTGTAGCTGAGGTGACGTCTAGACTTCCCTCACCTCTGTAGCTGAGGTGACGTCTAGACCTCCCTCACCTGAGGTGACGTCTAGACCTCCCTCACCTCTGTAGCTGAGGTGACGCCTAGACCTCCCTCACCTCTGTAGCTGAGGTGACGTCTAGACCTCCCTCACCTCTGTAGCTGAGGTGACGTCTAGACCTCCCTCACCTCTGTAGCTGAGGTGACGTCTAGACCTCCCTCACCTCTGTAGCTGAGGTGACGCCTAGACCTCCCTCACCTCTGTAGCTGAGGTGACGCCTAGACCTCCCTCACCTCTGTAGCTGAGGTGACGCCTAGACCTCCCTCACCTCTGTAGCTGAGGTGACGCCTAGACCTCCCTCACCTCTGTAGCTGAGGTGACGCCTAGACCTCCCTCACCTCTGTAGCTGAGGTGACGCCTAGACCTCCCTCACCTCTGTAGCTGAGGTGACGCCTAGACCTCCCTCACCTCTGTAGCTGAGGTGACGCCTAGACCTCCCTCACCTCTGTAGCTGAGGTGACGCCTAGACCTCCCTCACCTCTGTAGCTGAGGTGACGCCTAGACCTCCCTCACCTCTGTAGCTGAGGTGACGCCTAGACCTCCCTCACCTCTGTAGCTGAGGTGACGCCTAGACCTCCCTCACCTCTGTAGCTGAGGTGACGTCTAGACCTCCCTCACCTCTGTAGCTGAGGTGACGTCTAGACCTCCCTCACCTCTGTAGCTGAGGTGACGTCTAGACCTCCCTCACCTCTGTAGCTGAGGTGACGCCTAGACCTCCCTCACCTGAGGTGATGCCTAGACCTCCCTCACCTCTGTCTATAGGTGTTATTGTGTGGAGGGTGGAGGTTTACATTTTGTGTTGTTTCCACAGAAACAAGAAGAGGAGGAGAACAATGCCACAGTGGGCACAGTGGATGTGGAGAATGATGAGGTCATCAGGCTGGTGACCAATGCAGTCACTGCTATTACTACAAGGCTTCAAAGTAAAGGACTGAGTGGGGGAGGGGAGGGGGAAGTCAAAGCGAGGGGGCAGGTGTAAGGACTGTTTAGTGAGGGAGCAGGTGTAAGGACTGTTTAGTGAGGGGGCAGGTGTAAGGACTGTTTAGCGAGGGGGCAGGTGTAAGGACTGTTTAGCGAGGGGGCAGGTGTAAGGACTGTTTACTGCTTGCAAGGGGCCGACTGTTTGGATGGGATGTGGGATGGCCTTTACTTCTATGGTCTCCTTTTGTTGAAGATTTGGCAGAGTTTGAGGATGCAGAGTCAAAAGTGAACATACTCATCTCCGCTGCTACCAGTGTGGAGAACATTTGCAGAATGGACCCAGCATGGAACCCTTGGTTGTGAGCATGGAACCCTGAGATGACCTACATATACATACTTCTGCTTGCATCTTGGTGTAAAATATTCCAAAACATTTTCACCAATGAAAACTATACCTTATCCTCCCCCTCCCCCTCCCTCCCTACCCCTCCCTACCCCTCCCTCCCTACCCCTCCCCCTCCCTACCCCTGCTCTGCCCAATGTGGCTATAAATAATGATTTAATGACAAGATCGTTTGATTCACTAAAGTGTGTACAAAGTTTTGTCCATTGGTCCTGTCATAACAAATGAGTCCATTGGCCCTGTCATAACAAATGAGTCCATTGGTCCATCCATTTGGTCCCTTAGCTGCATAAGCGCTTGCTTTGTCCCTCTTCAGGGGGCGGGTCTGCTAGCATTACTTTCAGTTTCACTCCAAACACCTCCATACCATGTAAGGCAGTAATGGCTGCCTCGGCTGAAGCCCTAGTGGTGTACTTGGCATAGCCGTAGTTCTTACCCCTCACCACCCATATGTCAGTCAGCAAGCCAAAGCGAGTGAAGATCTCCCGCAAGAGGTGCTCAGCGGGGGGCTGGGGGTTACAGATGAAAAACACTCGACCATCAAACTCGGCTCCAATAGAATTCCTCCTTATCCTGTTGGTGGTGAGAGGCCTTACAGGGGACAGGGACCTAACGGGTGACCTCACTGGTGATCGTACAGGGGACAGAGGAGCAGAGTGGAAGGAGTAGAGAGGTTCTGTTGGGCTAGGGGGTCCAAAGCGCGGCAGAGGTGAGTCCTCTGTGAACCTTACCACCAGCTTGGAGCCTGGTGGGTACTCGAAGCCATTCAGCTTATCTTTGGCATAAACAGCTGCTGGGATGGAGTTAAAAGTGATGTAAGCCATCCCATAAGCCTCACCCCCTGACTGATGAAGCTTGAGATCGCAGAATTCCATACCTGGCATAAGATCAAAGAGACGCACAATCTGTTCCTGCGTGACTGTGGACGACACAAGCACCACCAGCCTGTTGCTTACACCTGTTTCGTATGCTTGTCCCAGCAAGAATTCCCCGCCAACAGTGTGGGTGGGGCTGCTAGCTCCATATAGGGCAGGGTCCAGGCGCTGTTCTCTCTGTATGGCTGCAGCTGCCGCGTCACGTGCAAACTTAGCTGATTTGGGCTCAGCCAAAATAGCCTTGAGCGTTTTATCACAGTTTTCCATGGCAACAGCAGCTGTGGAGGCTCGAGAGAACTTGACATAGCCAAAACCCTTGCTCTCCCCGGTCTGCTTGTCTCTTATAATGTTGCAATATTCTAGGTCTCCAAACTGGTCAAATTTGGTCTTCAGGTCATCGGAGCTGTACTCCTTTGGGCACACTACAAACAGCCGTGTTCGAGAACTTTCATCATTGTAGTCTGTTTTCATTGGAGAGTTCTTTGAGGATGCTATCATGGCCTGGGGAAGAGCAGAGCGTTACGTGTGCTCTAATTAGCATTAATTAACTGTAATTAACTCAGTGTTTTCCTAAAAAACAAAGGGAAAAGTAATTCTAGCAGATAGTCAGATAGTACCGTAGAGGGTTATACAACAACTCAGGCTATACCACAACAGTAAGGGAAAAACACTTCCGCTGTGAGCTAATTAGCAGAAAGTACGGGTAAATTTATGCTAATTACTACTATGGGACGTGTCGTTCCTCGATCACCTTGATTGGTTTAGGTTCGTTTCCAATAACCTTTCCATCTTGCGCCTCAATTGCCAACGCCGCTGTCGATGCTTTGTCAAACTTGACGTAGCAGATACCTTTATTCTCCTTGGTCATACGGTCCTTCACCATCCATACGTCTTCGACGTTACCATAAGGTTCAAAGGCCGCTCGTATGTCTTCTTCCTTGTGATTCTTGCTGCAGACAACAAACACCCGCGAAAAGGGAGGGTAGTCGCAGTTGACTTTGTCTGCCATACTAACTTGCGCAAAAACAGGGTTATGTCCGCATATTACATCCGGTAGTGTGAACCTTCAGATAATATTGTATCACATATATAATGGCGGCTGCGTATAATTCTTAAAAGATCTGATCTAGGTGCAGGATTGAATATGGATTATTTTTATTTATATGTTAGCTATTGGGCTGTTATGTTGTTCAGAACCTTTCTTCCAATACAAACAGTATGAATATCATTCTTAATTAATTCACCAAAAACGCACGCTTAATTTAAAAAAAAAAAAGAAATATATTTTATGGCGGAAAAACAGAAGGTCTGTTGTGTTTGCGGGGATTCAAAAGAAGTTGGAGAGAATCACCTATTTACATGCAAGGGTCATGGCTGCGACGTTATTGTCCATCGAGGTAAATATAAACTCTCACACTACACGATGGTGTTCCATGGGCATTGCACGGATAGCCGGACGAGCATACGTACATACCTAGGGTATTGTTTTAAAATCTTGTTTGTATGACTTACAATAACAAAAGCATGGCATACATAAGTAGAACCTTGTTGATGGGCATTATTTAGAATGCGCGAACATGTACTTGTTTAACGCAATATCTTTCACATGCGCAAAGCCTGCTATGGCATTGTGTCCCTACCAACTGGACTGTGGTTCTGCCGCAAGTGTGAGTCGCAGGAAAGAGCTGCGAGAGTTGTGAGTTGGCTGTAATAATGTATGTTATGGTCTAATAGTGTAATAAAATGGCATGGCTATTGTAGCGATGCGAGCTGTGTCCGAAGAAAGAAGGGGCCTTAAAGAGAACTGATTCAGGAGGTACGAAGCATTGATATGTTTATGGTGTAGCACTAAACGAAACATTGCTGACTGTCCTTTGCTCCTCTTCCCCAAGGCTGGGCGCACGTGATATGTGCTCTTTACATCCCCGAGGCTACATTCGGCAACAATAGAACAATGGAACCAATCATTACATCAAAACTACCCAAGGAAAAATTTTCCAAGGTTGGCATGTGTGTGTGTGTGTGTGTATGTGTGTGTGTGTGTGTGTGTGTGTGTGTGCACACTGTCACTGTACCTCCCACCCCACCAAAGCCATGCTATTTGTGTGAAGAGGCTGGTCTGGAGACACAAGCAACACATGGCGCTTGTATGTATTGTCATAAGTCCAGCTGTAGAATGGCGTTCCATGTTACATGGTACTTTGCTGGGGTAACCCTTCTAAAGTGCAGGACTGACTTATGGTTGTTTTTATATAGTGGACAGAAGGAACATCTGCTGTGTGAAGAGCCAGATCCCAGAGACCCCAACAGTCTTGTCTACTGTGGGTACTGCCATAATCATTACAAGAAGCTGGTATGTGTATGTGTATGAAGGTGTGTGCACGTGCAGACCTGTGTGATCATGTGACCTGTGTGATCACAGGTTAGGCAGAAGAAGAAGCAGACAACACAGCAAAGTGTGCGCAAACAGTCATCTAGTGAGCGTTCCATCAGTACTGTACCATCAAGCGGTACAGTTCCATACCAGGCTGTACACCCTACACCATCTTCAGTTCCGTTCCAGGCTGTACACCCTACACCATTCTCGGTTCCGTTCCAGGCTGTACACCCTACACCATCCTCAGTTCCGTTCCAGGCTGTACACACTACACCATCCTCAGTTCCGTTCCAGGCTGTACACACTACACCATCCTCAGTTCCGTTCCAGGCTGTACACACTACACCATCCTCAGTTCCATTCCAGGCTGTACACCCTACATCATCCTCAGTTCCGTTCCAGGCTGTACACCCTACACCATCCTCAGTTCCGTTCCAGGCTGTACACCCTACACCATCCTCAGTTCCGTTCCAGGCAGTACACCCTACACCATCGCATAACTTACAGCTGACACAGCTATCATTTCAACTACCTATTTCTATGCGTTCGATTTCTCCTCCTGTGTCACAGCTTCCTATCCAGATAACCTCAAACACTACTCTGGTCTCAATAGCTCCCTCCATCCAAGGGACAGCCCCCTCTAACCAAGGGACAGCCCCTTCTAATCAAGGGACTGCCCCCTCTAACCAAGGGACAGCCCTCTCTAACCAAGGGACAGCCCCTTCTAATCAAGGGACTGCCCCCTCTAACCAAGGGACAGCCCTCTCTAACCAAGGGACTGCCCCCTATAACCAAGGGACTGCCCCCTCTAACCAAGGGACTGCCCCCTCTAATCAAGGGACAGCCCCCTCTAACCAAGGGACTGCCCCCTTTGTCCTAGGATCAACTTGTACTACTCCCCACAGAGTAGCACCTGCTTCCAGTGCCACCTCTAATGTCAATGGTGGCCACAGTCAACCTCCTCAGCATCATAATCCTCAACCTAACCCCTCCTTGTCCTTTGTGCTCCCAATCCAAATACCTACTACCTTCCAGAGTGTTTCTCAAGTTGTACCATCAGTATCCCAGAGTTTACCATTGGTATCCCAGAGTTTACCATTGGTACCTCAAGTTATTTCATCGATACCACAGTCAACCCATGCATTGTTTCAGCTGGCCTTCTCACAGGCTATCCCTCACTTGGACTTAAATCTTAACAAGGTGGCCCAAAAGACACAGAGAGCAGCGAAGAAGGAAGACGCCATGCCTGTAGCTCAGAAGAGGGTCTTACCAGGTACAGCTGGCACCCCTATGCCCACCACAAAGCGGAAGTGTCGTCGTCGTAAGCTGTCATCTTCTAATGAGAGCACAACATCAGAAGCCATCTCGGTATCTGGTGATGTAACTCCCCAGCTGCCACGTCTGCCAACTTTCAGTCCCACCGCAGCCGCTGGTGTGAAGCCACACCCCCTAGGAAGTGGTCTCCATGCTGAACCCACACCACACCCACAGGGAGGTGATCTGTCCAATGGATGTACACACCTCTCTCCAAGTGCACCTTCAGTAGCGACTGTTGTACACCATACTGCAGAGCCCAACAGTGGAGGAGGGAGTGGGAGGTAAGGAATGGGGAGGAGGGAGGTAAGGAGTGGGGAGGAGGAGGATGTGTATCAATAGATGGTTCCTTTGTAGAATGCTGGGCCCTCCAATGAGCTTACAGGAGTTACTGGAGAGGCAGTGGGAGCAGACAGCGCAGTTCATCATACATCAGGCTGGCCAGCAGAACAATGGTAAGGTGATGGGAGGTCCCTACGAGGGTAAGGTGACGGGTACGAGGGGGTGCAGCCTTGGGGTCCTATAAGGGGTACCTACGAGGGGGTAAGGCCTGGGGACCCGCGAGGGGGTAGGTGCTTGGGACCAAATTAGAGGACGTTTACAAACTGATGATTTGTACTGGGGGGGGGGGGGGGGGGGACAGCCATACTACATGGGGACCAGACATGGGGGAGGAGCTGATGGGGACCAGGCATGGGGGAGGGGTCATGTGTCTCTCTTCCTGCTTCAGCCGGTGTGATGCTGGCGCACTTGCACCAGCTGCAATCAGAGAACAGACGCATGCAGTCACGCATCATGGAGCTTGCCTCTCAGAGGGAGTTCTACATAGCCACTAACACAAGGCTGCACCTGACGCTAACTGAACACGACCTCTCTTCTTCCTCCTCCGCTGGTGGGAACAAGGTGAGTAATGGAGCGCAGACCCAGGGAGATGGTCCACTGCTGAGAGGCCAGCAGTCAGCCATCTTGAGCAGCACGCAGTGTTCGGTAGGTTCCCCTCAGCACATCAGTGAACCTGCTACCACAAAGCCTACAGCCTCCCTGACACAGGTGAACCTTGACCTTAGCAACGGTATGGAGACAGCATATCGTGTGCAGGGGCGCCTCCCACTGTGTCAGGGGGGCACGCTAGCAAACCTCGAGCTGTTCTCAGCTAGTACCGTCAGCGCCACCGGGGGACGTGTGGTGAGGGGGACACCTGACGTGACCAACGTCACAGACTCAATCCACACACCAATATCAACCTTTGCAGCCTTGCCAGTGGGGAACACACATCAGTGGTGCAATTAACACTCTAAGCAGCTGGTCTTTGATCGTGTAATACATTAGGTTACCATGACACCATGCTATATATGGGTGTATGTACACATCAGTATGAACATTTTATGTTGAAAGTGAAAGTGTACTGTGGTCATCATTTATCACTTGGATGAATTCTGTGGAGATAACCAATGAGCACATTGTATGTGTGGGTGTGCTCTTACCTTCTATGGCCTGCATCTCAGTCAAGACTGACCCCAGGTCGCAATAATGCATTGACCTGTATGATCAAAAAGTTTTAATTTTAATAAGTTAATATAGGACAAATGAGTACTTTCTTTTAATACCGCGTCCACGAGTAAAGTGGGTCCGAATTAGGGGGAAACTAAGATCTGCTAGCAACAGAATCAAGTTGTAATATAAGTAGAGTAAACTTTTACACTATGTTCACATTATAATTTATAAGAGCTGCAACTATCACAGTTTTGATGCACGCACTTTAAATAAACTAGTTCGGTACTACGCTTATCATTTTATCATTTTACACCCCTTGCCTTCTTTACTGTAAATTCATAAAGCTGGTTTCCCTGAAAATAAAAATTACATATGCATGCAGACTCGCAAAGCAGCAAAGTTAAACCGTAATGTATAGCGTTCTATAGACACGACAGAACACATGCACACAGTAAAAAAATACATTGCATATGATTGAAAAAGCATTGAAATGTTTAAAGCTTTAACTTGGCTTATACCATGTGATTATTGCCGTTTTTCTATGATGATGAAATATGGTTTCATCGACATAGACCACTTTTATATCGCCGCATTTGTAGCATCCAGCTGAATGATCTCTCACAAAATGCATACAATGTTGTCTCAAGAGTTGTACTTTCACATTCCTGTTATTGAAAACAAAAATACTCATCAGCGGACCTTTTACTTAGTTTTTTTACTTCCCCCCAAAACGCCTAAATTTACCCACTTTACTCGTGGACGCGGTATTAATACAGAAGTTGTTGAAATCATCACCACCACCACTATCGTCACCATCATATCGGCTTCCTATTTCAGTACACCTCATACCGTGAACTTTATGAACCTTACATTTGATTTAGGGCAACCCACATCCTTACATGGTGCCCACATCCTTATATGGTGCCCACATTATTGTTTACCAATTGAGTGCACTCACTTGGCACAGCTACATCTTTGTAGGAACAAGACTACTTAATGTGTGTACCAATTTTGAAGTCACTAGAACACCCTGCAGAAAGACACAGAAGTTTTGAATCCCGAGAGGTAGGGGGGGGGGGGGGGGGGGGCAAAAGTAGAGTTTATACTTTTTAGAGGGGGCGATTATAGGGCAAATCAAATTACTTTGAGCCTGCAGACACTGGTGGCAGGTGATCACACCATAAATACCAAGGAGGGACAAATGCCCCCCCCTCCCTGCGCCTCCCTCGATGAAAGTCTGTAATGCTGCAAGGGTCACAAACGAATTCTGACAATGGTGTGGTATGAGGTTTTGAAAATAGGAAGTTGATAGCATTCACTGTTCTGAAGTTATTAAATGCAAAACTTTACATAGCCAATTTCACTAACCTGGTTGAAGTGACATTGCACAAAGTTTCAATTTCCTTCCATTCATACAAGACATTTGATTCTAGATGTGAAAATGTATTCTGATCTGAGGAAGGAATAGAAGAGAAGTGCTGAATATGTTTGAAAGCCTATATGGTGATTACCAGTTATGGGATGGTGGTTGTTAGGCGCCTCTTCCATGGCAACAGACATGCCATGAGGGTTTGTTCTGATCTGATGTGACTTAGTAGATAGTTCATGTCTGTTGGAACACTCTGGACAAGGTTGTTATTAGCAACTACACAATGAGTGCGTTTCTGCAGTTCACCTCTTGTACTTTGGGGTGAAGAGGAAACCTCTAAGTAGTCAGTTGCCATGGAGATGCAAGAGGGATGCATTGTAACATTGTGTGAACTGTCTGTAGCTTGATCTTTGGTGGAACATTTATGGATGTGTGATGATAAATTGTGGTTGGTGGGTGTGATCACAACACTCTGTGCAGTACGAGTGGTGAGTGAAGAAGAGTCACATTGTGCCAGTGTGTGGTGGTGAGACTTCAGTGTGTCTGGCTGGGTCTCAGCTAAGCGTTGTGAGGTACCCTTAGGGTTCTTTTTTCTGTGCTTTCCCTTCAATTTGACACTTGTTTCAAGGCTGGTACTAGGAGACATTTT
Source organism: Eunapius fragilis (assembly GCA_963681505.1). Lineage (NCBI taxonomy): Eukaryota > Metazoa > Porifera > Demospongiae > Spongillida > Spongillidae > Eunapius > Eunapius fragilis. Next base: position 5,963,573 of record OY811990.1, read on the forward strand.
GGTATACTCGCATTTCTCCAGTCTTTCAAGGTCACTTAGATAGTACATATCTCCAGCCTCTTTGATAGCTAAAGTCAGCCGTTTGTTTAGTTTAGTTGGAGCAGGTGATTGGTTTATTCTGAACGGTGTCATCTAATACCAGTGCAATGTTATTGCTGTTAGCAGTGTGTGTATCTCTAACCTGTCTCTCAGATAACCAAATATGGGATCTTGGTTTGCCCAGAAACTCTATGTGATAAATACATCCTTCAGCATCTGCCTCAATGCTAAAGTGTTCCCCACGTGACCAAGGGTCCGGTGTAACCACAGCTGGCCATCTGTGTGTGTGTGTGTGTGTGTGTGTGTGTGTGTGTGTGTGTCATTTACAAGGTTAAAAACAATTTGAGACATTTGTAATGATAGTGAAAGCTTTTGAACTGCACTCCAGTCAGAGAATAGACACTTCCACATAGCCCCTCCCTTAGGCACATACCCCATCACTAACCCATCCCCTTAGCCACATAACCACCCTGGCATGGGTACATAACACTTCTCTAACTATTGACCAGTAACACTCACTGTGGGTAACCAGTCATTTTTGCCCATACAAGCTGCCCTGCTGGGAACCAAGTAAAGGTAAAAAATTTCTTCCCTGAGATGTTGCATGTTTCTTCTGGAATATCGCACGACCTCTGAGATGGGTCTGGGTGCATATCACAATACCAGTCGCTCGCAGTGCTGATTTCAAATGCACGCGGTAATTTCCTCCACTTCTGGCACTCTTCGCGATCACACTGCACCCAAATAACTTCCTCCTCGTCGCTGACATCTTCCTCTTGGTCGGCTAAAGTTGCAGGCTCGGATATCACAGAGAGAGCCACAGAATTGCGTGCGTTTTCAACAGGAGTTGTAGAGCCTAATTAAAGGAGGGAAACAAGTAGGTTTTGTGAGTGCATGTAAAAACTAAAAATTGCCTTTTATCGTTCGAGCTCTGGTAAGCATATTGGCAGCAGCATATGCCGCTCATAATAATTATCGCCAAAATTAATTTATTCACGTGACACCGGCCACTCCCCCATCCTTGTGTAACGAAGCCATTTAATAGGTAAGTTGAAAGCAGCTGCTGAAAAGGGGGTATACTCAGATCGATGCGATAAATAAAACCATTAACCCCGTGGCACGTAGCTTATATTAGTAGGTTTTAGTCGAGTGATCGTGATGGATCAGGTTGTAAGCAGGCTAATTTGAAGGGTTATTGCGATTGCTAACGAGGTCTACTTTCATCCATAGTTTATAAAGCAGTCTCTACAGCAGCACTTTGCGAAAATGATGGTACTCAACTCGCAGAGGATATACGACGTACGTACACGGGCTGTGCGCGCTCTGTGTTGTGTCATTTTTTGTAAGCTCATTTTGGCGCCTACGTTGATTTAAAATGAACGGTACTGGTAGCGGATACTGTTACAGGTAGCAGCTTGTTGGTGTCGTGAATGTTTACGCCAAGCGAAGGAGCTTATATGCTTATCCAAGCTGGCCGTCACGAAGTGTTGTAACCCCCCCCCCCCCTCCTCCCCCCTCTCCATAGATGCCGCTGGTGCAGGCTTGTTTTGAGGGTAACGTGGTTCAGCTACAGGAGCTGATTGGCCAGAGGGAAGACGTAAATGCGCAGGTGTGTGCGTCATCATAGCGCCCTAAAGTGGTGTATGAATGCATCCCTTCCCCTTTCCTTCCCTCCCCCCCCCCCCCCCCCCCCCCCCCCTTTCCTCATCAAAGGATGCTGAGAAAAGAACAGCTATGCACGCGGCTGCCTATTGTGGAGAAGCTGAGTGTGTCAGTAGCCTTGTTCGCGCAGGTAGGCCACCTTTGTGTTCACATAGGCCCTCCATCTTGACTCCACCCATTTTGGTCAGGTGGTAAGGTGAACGTTAAGGACAGCCAATGGCTGACACCCCTGCATCACGCAGCTGCAAGGGGACACACTGGTGCTGTGAAGGAGCTCATCAAACAGATGGCCGACGTCATGGCCAGAGACAAGAACTGGATGACCCCACTGCACATGGCCGCCCACAACAATCACCTCTCTGCTGCAGGTGTGTGGAGACCTCTTGTATGCTGACATCTCTATTTAAAACCCACCAATTAAGCAACCACTTAAGGCAAATGCATATATGGTTTCTCACTTAGAGGTTGTAGCTTCTCACCACAGATGGCTAGTGGAGTAAGGCACCTGATTGTCTATGACCACTTTAGGCACCTCACCTGATCACCTTAGGCACCTTACCTGATCACTTTAGGCACCCCACATGCACCTCACATGACCACCTGAGGCATCTCATCACATGACCACCTAAAGGGTTGGCATATTATTTTATGACCACACCCACTCCTCACAGAGGCACTGTTGCCTCACCTGGCTAGCCTGGACCTGGCTGACAGAGCTGGGAAGACAGCTCTGCACCACGCTGCCTATAATGGCCACCAGGAAATGGTGTCTCTTCTGCTTGTGAAGGGAGCAAATGTGAAAGCATTGGACAGAGCTGAGAAGACAGCACTACACCTGGCATCATACATGGGTGTGTGTGTGTGTGTGTGTGTGTGTGTGTGTGTGTGTGTGTGTGTGTGTGTGTGTGTGTGTGTGTTTCAATGTGTTGTAACAACAGGACATGTTGTCCTATTGTATTAAAATGCCCTAACTCTGTGTTTCCTTCCCTCCCTCCTCCCTCCCTCCCTCCCCCCCCCAGGGCACAGGGAGTGCATCAATGCTTTGGTAGGCAGTGGTGCTGATGTTAATGCTAAGGACAAGAAGGTAGGTGTGTGGTGTATGGTGGTGTGTGTAGGTGTGTGGTGGTGTGTGTAGGTGTGTGGTGGTGTGTGTAGGTGTGTGGGTATGTGGTGGTGTGTGGGTGTGTGGTGGTGTGTGTAGGTGTGTGAGTATGGTGGTGTGTGGTGGTGTGTGTATGTGTGTAGGTGTGTGGTGGTGTGTGTAGTGTATGGTGGTGTGTGTAGGTGTGGGTGTGGTAGTGTGTGGGTGTGTGGTGGTGTGTGTAGGTGTGTGAGTATGGTGGTGTGTGTATGTGTGTGGTGGTGTGTGTGTGTGGTGGTGTGTGTGGTGGTGTGTGGGTGTGTGGTGGTGTGTGTGTGTGGTGGTGTGTGGGTGTGTGGTGGTGTGTGTGGGGTGGTGTGTGGGTGTGGTGGTGTGTGGGTGTGGTGGTGTGTGGATGTGGTGGTGTGTGGGTGTGTGGTGGTGTGTGTGGGTGAGGTTATGTTCTTGTGTGAGATGTCTCTCCCTCTCATGTGTAGCACTACACACCTCTCCACTGTGCTGCATCAGGAGGACAGGCACATGCTGTGAAGATGTTACTAGACCTTGGGGCTGATGTAAGCCAATCATTTATGACATTTCCAACATTATTATTAAGTTTGTATCGTGAGGTGGTTATCAAGAGGTGGTTATTACGGGTGATTGTGGGTGGTTATCTTGAGGTGGTTATTGTGAGGTGGTTATTGTGAGGTGGTTATGGTTATTAAGCTAAAGGTGTTTCAATTGACATGTGAAAGGTTTGTTTTGACATCACCTTGTTTGTATAAAAAATGAAGCTTTGTTTTCATAACCATGTAGTGAGAGGTAACCATGTAGTGAGAGGTAACTATGGTAACCATGTAGTGAGAGGTAACTATGGTAACCATGTAGTGAGAGGTAAATGTGTAGTTTACAGGTGTACCAGCATGGTCTATCTCTGTACCATCTCTTTACCATCTCTGTACCATCTCTGTACCATCTTTGTACCTTGGCCTATCTTTGCAGGTGGATGCACCTAACAGCTATAACTGCACTGCCCTTCATGTTGCCTGTAACAATGGGCAGGATGTTGTGGTGGACACCTTGCTCCACTACAAAGTGGACTACAACGCTCTGAACAACAAGGGACAGACCCCCCTCCACTATGCCTCCTTCTCCCCCCATGGTGCTCTGTGCATGGAGCTACTGGTGAAGGCAGGGGCCGACCCTAACATACAGGACTGTGATGGCCACACCCCTCTGCACATGACTGCTATTCATGGCTTCTACCTACGGACGGAGACTCTTATTAACCATGGTAAGGGGTATGGCACCAGTATGACTTCGTGTTATATAATCCATGGGATATCAGGACATGTACTAGCTCTCATTGGCTTCAGGCCCTTTTTTTGTTAAGGAGTTTCGGACAAGAGTATCCCGTGTGTCTTTTAATTCTTTACTGATGTGTTCATATTCTGTGTGATCTGTTAACATGTCAGCCAGTCATTGTGCCTGACCCTAATCATGTGGGTGTCATGTATGTATGTATCTTCATATGCATGACTCGTCCAATGCTGGCTATATGTACCCCTCACCTTGACCACACCCACCCCTCACCTTGACCACATCCACCTCAGGAGCCAGGGTTGATGTGGAGGACAAAGATGGCAACACAGCACTGCACATAGCTGCTAGACATGGCCACGCCTCCGTTGTAAAAACTTTGGTTTCCAATGGCGCCAACACAAACAAGTAATTACTTGGGAGGGGTTTCCCCATGTCCCCCAGATGTTCATTCCTTCTCTCTCTCTACAGGAAGGGTGCTGGAGGGATGTTACCTATTCACATGGCTTGTTTGAGTGGTTACCTTGACTGTGTGGAGAACTTGCTGCATCAAGGTATGTGACGGTGATAGTGGACGTGTGCAGTTACCATAGTGACATGGTGTATACAGGGCACAAGCTTAAGGATGAGGTGGATGATGATCTGCATACACTTCTCCATGCTGCTGCCTGTGGGGTGTAAGTTGTGGAGGTGGGAGGGGTTAGTGGAGGTGAGGGGTTAGTGGAGATGGGAGGGGTTAGTGGAGGTGGGAGGGGTTAGTGGAGGTGAGGGGTTAGTGGAGATGGGAGGGGTTAGTGGAGATGGGAGGGGTTAGTGGAGATGGGAGGGGTTAGTGGAGATGGGAGGGGTTAGTGGAGGTGGGAGGGTTAGTGGAGGTGAGGGGTTAGTGGAGGTGAGGGGTTAGTGGAAGTGTGAGGGGTTAGTGGAGGTGGGAGGGGTTAGTGGAGATGGGGGGTTAGTGGAGGTGGGAGGGGTTAGTGGAGGTGGGAGGGGTTAGTGGAGGTGGGAGGGGTTAGTGGAGGTGGGAGGGTTAGTGGAGGTGGGAGGGTTAGTGGAGGTGAGAGGGTTAGTGGAGGTGGGAGGGTTAGTGGAGGTGGGAGGGTTAGTGGAGATGGGAGGGTTAGTGGAGATGGGAGGGTTAGTGGAGGGAGGGGTTAGTGGAGATGTCTTTTATGACGTCACATGCAGCTGTAGTAGTTACTAACAGTTACTATGGACTACAGGAACGTTGAGTGTGTGGACTTGATGATAGGAGAGGGGTGTGCCGTCAATGCAAAGGACAAACTGGGAAGGTATGTTTGGGTGTGTGATTTGGGGTGTGGTTAGAGGATAAATATTGAACTGATCATGGACATGTATTGTATAATGACAGTCATTACAGTACATGTCCACCTGGTCATTACAGTACATGTTCACCTGGTCATTACAGTACATGTCCACCTGGTCATTACAGTACATGTTCACCTGGTCATTACAGTACATGTCCACCTGGTCATTACAGTACATGTTCACCTGGTCATTACAGTTCATGTCCACCTGGTCATTACAGTACATGTACATCTGGTCATTACAGTACATGTCCACCTGGTCATTACAATACATGTCCACCTAGTCATTACAGTACATGTACATCTGGTCATTATGGTACATATCCACCTAGTCATTACATTACATGTACATCTGATCATTATGGTACATGTCCACCTGGTCATAGATGTGGTGGCCATCACCACCCAGTCATGAGTGTTTCCACACACCCACAGGACCCCCATACACTATGCAGCAGCCACTGCCCAGTACCAGAGTGTGATGACTCTGATAACCAATGGGGCCTCTCTCTCTGTGGCTGACTACCTTAACAGAACAGCTCTTCACTATGCAGCAGCTGCTGACAATGATGCCAAGTGAGTGCTTCGCCTGCATGCATGGTGCATATCATCACAGCTGCAAAATTAAGCAATAAATTTGTTGTTTGATGCTAAATATGTCTTTAACCCATTAACCCCCCCCCCCCCCCCGGTCTATTGGTGGACCTACATGTTGTTATGTGCATTTAGATCCACTCCTAAGCCTCCTCCCCCTCCCCTGACCTTATTCACAGCAGGTCCCAGTTCACACTTTCTAAAGCCACACCCCTTACCTAAAGCCATACCCAAAACCACGCCCCTTACCTACAGCCACACCCATTTCATAACAACTTATCATACTACTTGGCCCCTCCCACTGTGAGCCCTCCCCATGTTAACTAGTATCTCTTGCAGCTGCATATCCCATCTGTTAAGAAGCCTTGGTGGAGGAGGTGGTGCTGTGATGTCTGTGGACTCCCTTGGGTACACTCCTCTTCACTATGCAGCCAGCTATGGGCACAAGATGGCTGTCCAAATGGTAGCTATGTGGGGGTGGAGGGATGTGTGGATGGAGGAGTGTGGGGGTGGAGGGATGTGGAGGTGGAGGGATGTGTGGGGGTGGAGGGACGTGGGGGTGGAGGGATGTGTGGGGGTGGAGGGACGTGGTGTGGAGGGACGTGGGGTGGAGGGATGTGTGGGGGTGGAGGGACGTGGGTGTGGAGGGATGTGTGGGGGTGGAGGGACGTGGTGTGGAGGGACGTGGGGTGGAGAGATGTGTGGGGGTGGAGGGACGTGGGTGTGGAGGGATGTGTGGGGGTGGAGGGATATGTGGGGGTGGAGGGACATGTGGGGTGGAGGGATGTGTGGGGGTGGAGGGACGTGGGGGTGGAGGGATATGTGGGGTGGAGGGATGTGGGGGTGGAGGGATGTGTGGGGTGGAGGGATGTGGGGGTGGAGGGATGTGGGGGTGAAATGCTATCAATGATTGGTGATATCAGAGATGGCATAGTGGTGTGGTCAAGAGAAGGAGGTGTGGCTATTCATATGCTCTTGCTGTGTGTCCCATCATTAGCTCCTTGACTATGCTCCATCAATCAGTCTTGGTTCTCTGTCAGGGGACAGTAAAACTACTCCATTACACCTGGCTGTGAGTGATGCATGGCTGAGTATTGTAGTGCACTTACACCTCTACTTGCACCTCTATTTACACCTCTACTTACACCTCTACTTGCACCTCTACTTACACCTCTACTTACACCTCTACTTACACCTCTACTTACACCTCTATTTACACCTCTGTTTGCACCTCTACTTACACCTCTACTTGCACCTCTATTTACACCTCTATTTACACCTCTACTTACACCTCTTCTTGCGCCTCTACTTACACCTCTACTTACACACCTCTACTTGCACCTCTATTTACACCTCTACTTGTACTTCTACTTACACCTCTACTTACACCTCTACTTACACTTCTACTTGCACCTCTACTTACACCTCTACCTACACCTCTACTTGCACCTCTATTTACACCTCTGTTTGCACCTCTACTTACACCTTAACTTACACCTCTACTTACACCTTAACTTACACCTCTACTTACACCTCTACTTACACTTCTACTTACACCTCTACTTACACCTCTTACACCTACTAATACCTACTTAACCTATATTATTCTTAAACCCAAAGCAAAGTTGTGGGTAGTTACGAGAGGGGGTGGGAGGTGGGAGGTGGGGAGTGGGGGTGGGGGTGGTTATGTGTAATGTATGAAGTGGCATTAGATCCTGGTGCAAGACTGCTTACAGCTTTCTGGCATGTTCACATCATAAGTGTAATATCACCCCCTCCTCCCCAGGCCTACCACGGCCACCTGGGCGTGCTTGAAGAGCTACTGGAACGCTTCCACGACCATCTTGATTGCAAGGATGAGCATGGTACTCCTGATCATGTGATGGGTGGTCATGTGATGGGTTGTCATGTGACGGGTGGTCATGTGATGGGTGGTCATGTGATGGGTGGTCATGTGATGGGTGGTCATGTGATAGGGTGATGGATGGATGGGTCATATTTGTCTTGCCTTTTAAGGTCGTACTCCATTGGACCTTGCTGCTTTTAGAGGACACAAGTGAGGCTCCAATTAGAATACTACCATGTACATTATACTTAATTCTTAGGGATGTTGTAGAATTCCTTCTTAACAATGGAGCATCTCTTCTGGTCCATGATTCTGTTACCAAACGGACTCCACTTCATGCGTCAGGTAGGCATCTCTAAAGAATGTCTCATGTACCCCCTACATAGTGCTGTGTTGTGCATACCAATCAGTGTATCAATTAGCAACTTTAAATCAATCGCCCTTCTCAGCTCCCACATCCCAGCTATCAGCCAAAACATATGGGACAGCTTCCGACAAGATTTTGTTTTTGCTATATATTTAAAACGATGTAAAGGTTCAAACATTTGAATCACTTCCAAATGATTAACACTACTGACTGGCTCACAACATCTCTTACCCTAACTCTAACCACAACATAACCATAACCACTATTTCTCTATGGCACATCCTTTGGGTTCTCTCTACCGCAATTCTGTTTGGGACTAAAAACGCTTGTGTCGAAGAGATAGTCATAGAAATACCAGCACTGTTGAAGGTGGAAGGAGGTTGAAGGTTGAAGGAGGTTGATGATGGAAGGTTGCACACAATGCTTGGACAATCGATGATTACAAATCCAAGATCCCTGGTGATGGCATACGTAGAAGGGTCCCTGTCGCTATTGGTGTGTCCTGTTCGTTAATGTTTTTACTATATCCATTGGATATGATTTAGGTACACAATGTTCCATTAGATGTATCTGAGGGTTGGTTTAAAATTTTTTTTAACAAAATGAAAAATTCAACAAGTAAAGAAAAACATTCTCTAACGAGAAAGTTGGTTGGATATAGAAATTGGAGGCAATGGTGGTGTAAAAAGGAACAAGATTTTGGTAAAAGGATAATTCCTATATTTAGCACTACTTTTGGTTCAGTTACATTTACACGTGCTCAATATAGTTCCTACCTTTCAACAGCCTCTAATGGCCACCATGAATGTGTCCAGACTATTCTACGACACTTAGTCAACAACTCCATGATTGACTGTGCTGATGGTCAAGGAAGGTATGGAGTGGGTGTGGCCAAGGGATGACATAATTTGCCCTTCCCCCTGTAGGACCCCTCTCATGATGGCTGTAGGAGGGGGTCATATTGATGTGGCCCACACACTGATAGAGCATGGAGCACAGGTTGATAGTGTGGACAAGCACAATCGAACAGCATTACATCGGGCTGTGAGTGTACTATCCACCATCAACCCTTGGTGCCTTCTTTAATGACATCATTCCCTTGGTGCCTTCTTTAATGACATCATCCCCTTGGTACCTTCATTAATGACATCATCCCTTTGATGCCTTGATTAATGACATCATCCCCTTGGTACCTTCATTAATGACATCAATTAATAACATTATACCCTTGGTACCTTTATTAATGACATCAATTACATCATCACCTTGGTGCCTTCATTATAGGCTGCAAATGGTTTTGAAGAGTGTGCATCAACCCTGCTACAGGCACACGCTGATCCAGCATTGAGGTAGCCATCTTTGCACCTGTGTGAGACTTAATTGAACCTCTGCTGTTGCCCCTCCCCCTGTGACCCCTCCCCCCCCTTTTGCCCCTCCCCCTATGATCCCCCTCCCCTGTGATCCCCCTCTGTGGCCCCTCCCCCTTTGGACATTCAGGGACCAACAAGGCCGCACCCCTGTGCACTATGCTGCCTCCTGTGGTCATGGCAACGTGCTGGAGGTACTGCTCAATGCACAAGGACCTCCAGCCATACCTGACAAACAGGGATACACACCGATCCATTTTGCTGCATACAATGGTAATATGTGTATGATCCTTGGGTATTGTAACCTCATGTGGATATACTGACTGCAGGTCATGAGAAGTGTTTGGAGCTACTGCTTGATGTAAGTTAAGTGTGACCTATGATTAATCAGTTGTCATGGTTACTCTTTGCAGCGTGATGGTGACTTCACAGCTGGTAACCCCTTCTCCCCACTCCACTGTGCTGTGTAAGTGATCAGCTAGCCTTAGTGAAGTCTTACCTGTGTGCTGCATGTAGTACACTTATATCTGTCGATCCACCTGTCCCTCCCCTCCCCTCCCAGGGATATCCCCTCACCTCCCAGCAATATCCCCTCCCCTCCGAGGGATATACCCTCCCCCCTCTCAGGGATATCCCCACCCCTCCTCTCCTCCCAGGGATATCCCCTCCCCTCCTCTTCTAGGGATATCCCCTCTCCTCTCAGGGATATCCCCTCCCCTCCCAGGTATGGGAAGGCAGTGCTCAAAATAACGACTAAATTTTGATAGGCCATTTGGCAGACCAATATATTTGATTTGGGCGGACATGTATTTATATTTGTGTAGAACTAGTATACATTGAACTAGATACAGAAAAATTCGACCATACAGTGCTGGTCCAAGATAGAGTCAATCCCCGGATATAAATCTTTTCCACAATAAATGCAAGTGAGTACGTAAACTTTTGTGCCACAAAGAAATTGAAATTGAAGTGTTTGCGTAGTTGTTTATTGAGTACTCACTTAATGTGGAACAGATTTAAGCTGCTGGTTGATTTGTACTTGGAGAGACACTGTAGTCTCTCCTTTATGTCGTAAGCATCATTGGATGCAGCTGTTGTTTGCATGCTGATCTTATATGTTAGCAGATAGATGTTATCTCATACTCTACAGCTACTAAATTTTATATCTGTACTGCTACATGTACATGCACACAATGGTCAATGGTTGGAGGAGGTATGAAGCTGTATGCCCCTCCCCTTATATATGCCCATTCCATAGGAATACATTTGGTGATAAGAATATTTCAACCAATCACTTGTCTTCATTTCATAGCATCAATGACAACGTAACTTGTGCTGAAGTTTTGCTGGAAAGAATGGATGCTGAGAATATCAATACCCCTGATGGGGCGGGAAGGTAATGATGTCATACCAGATCAGGCCAGGGTCTATCAGGGCAGGCCTGGGCCTATCATGGCAGGCCAGGGCCTATCAGGGCAGGCCTGAGCCTTATCAGGGCAGGCCAGGGCCTATCAGGGCAGGCCTGGGCCTATCAGGGCAGGCCAGGGCCTATCAGGGCAGGCCTGGGCCTATCAGGGCAGGCCAGGGCCTATCAGGGCAGGCCTGAGCCTTATCAGGGCAGGCCAGGGCCTATCAGGGCAGGCCTGGGCCTATCAGGGCAGGCCAGGGCCTATCAGGGCAGGCCTGGGCCTATCAGGGCAGGCCAGGGCCTATCAGGGCAGGCCTGGGCCTATCAGGGCAGGCTAGGGCCTGGGCCTATCATGGCAGGCCAGGGCCTATCATGGCAGGCCAGGGCCTATCAGGGCAGGCTAGGGCCTATCAGGGCAGGCTGTGGTTATATTTCATTGTTACCAGGACTGCTGTTCATGCTGCTGCCTTCAATGACCATGTGGAATGTTTGGAGATATTGCTGAAGCATCGTGGGATAGTGAATGTGGCGGACAGCCAGGAGAGGACACCTCTAATGATGGCCTCAACGTTTGGACACTCAAGTGTTGTTGGTAAGGTTATGTATGTTTTTTTTTTGTACTATGATATTTCAATGTTTCTGGTGTCCAGACCTTCTAGTTTCCAGTGTACCGTACAACCAACTTGATATGGGACGTGTTGACCACAATAGAAATAGTGCTCTACATCTGGCCTGCCTTCAGGTAATGATGCATGTTTGTCTGGGGACCAGACTGATTGGTACATGTCAATATGACTTTGACCATACCCTTGTGACCTCTGACCTTACCCTGGTGACCTCTGACCTTACCCTGTGACCTCTGACCTTAACCTGTGACCTCTGACCTTATCCTTGTCACCAGTGCAAGGAAGATTGTGCTCTCTCCATTCTTGAGAAATGTGCGGATGACCTCATTCAGTCATGTAATGCTGATGGGAAATCGTGAGTGCAATAATTGTCCATTCTCCCCTGCATGTGGACTGACCATTGGGGCTGCTTCTATTTGCACCAGACCTTTGCACATTGCTGCCCGCACTGGCTTGGTGAAGGTGGTACAAGAGCTAGTCAAGCGAGGTGCTGACCTGAGTGCCAAGGACTGTGATGGTTAGTCATGATATCTCTGTGGTCATCATCATCTCTGATGTCATTACAGTACCCAGTGGCGTAGGCAGGATTTGGGAGGGGGGGGGGGGGGGGGTTCCACAAGGGATCCCCACACATTCAGCAAGGAAGGGGGTATTGGGGGAGCTGTAAGCTCCCCCATTGGCCCCAGCCACTTTACAACTTAAATTAAGTCACAAAACATAACATAATTGCGTAGTAACAGATGTAATATATCAATAGAGGTATTGAAGTTTGCATATACATGCACAAGCTGTTACCGTACTTAAGATTAAAGATCTAAAACCATTCGTCATGGGTTCTGCCTTGCAAAGATGTTAACGATCTCTTCTAAATTGAGTTCCATGCTGTAATGAATGTGCATTAAGCAATGCTACCGTCTAGTTAACTTATTACGGCTAATATGTACGCATGCGTATTCTCACTGATTTAAAGAAGGGGAGGGGGGGGTTCAGGGCAACACGGAAACCTGGCTGCCTATGCGCCTGGTACCAGCTTGGTCATAGAGAAATTTCCCAGCTTGAAGCTTGATGATAGAAAATAAAATGTATACATTGGGCTATTCCATTCAATGACAGTACAGGGGTACTGATGGATTAATAGTTATTAATGGTGGTTAGCTTTGATATTCGTAATATCCAGGGGAATTTATTAACTGTCCGGGGTGGTTTATTGTAGTGTCATCAGTACCCTTGTAAGGTCAATAAATGGAATAGCCCATTGGGCCAAGCTAACTATTAGTTTGGTTGCTATGAATACTGATGGCTTTACTTGCCGCTTTATTTTCTCTATGATTGAGCTGTGAAATTTCTCTATGACTGAGCTGGTACTGTATCTCTGATGTCATCATCTCTCTGTCCACCAGATAACTACCCTGCCCTCTGCTGTGCACCCAGTCCCCAGGTAGCTGAGTGCTTGGACTGCATCCTGCAGGCCATGATGGGTCAGCGCGGGATAGCACTATGAATTTTGTGTAGTTAGGTGTTGTAGTGATACAGGATCGGTTTTGTTAGAGTGTGATTGTATTGTACATACTTTCTTCTAGAGAAAGGTTATTACTTGTTTCACATATAGTGTTTCATGAGTTTATGTCCTTGAGGATATAGAACATGATAACTTCACTCTCCATGAGAAATGGGTACTAGTTTGTTGGAAACAGCCAAAATGAAAACTAATCGTCACTAAACATTAATCAAAAGCAGTTGCATATTATGATAGCCCAATAATTGCTGTGATGTATTCTGAAATTTTTTTAAACATTTGGATCATTACGGCGATTCTGTCTTTGGGAACTCCTTCATTTTGCGGTCGTTTCAGGCTAAAAGTACAGATTTTTTTCTAGGCAGTTTTCAAACAAATTTTTAATCTGAATGTAATTCTTACCACTACACGATCATGCATTTTAGTCACGAAACGCAATCAAAATAATATGTCAAAATCAAGATATAGCAGCTTTTAGTTGTCATTTTGCCGTTGCGGTTGTTGTTTTGGGGGTGGGTCCGATATGGCGGAAGTTTACAGCGTTGTTCTTGTAAGAAGGCTGCACGTGGATGATGCAATACTGGTATTTGCAATGCTTGCTGTGGGTTTCTTAAGCTTTTAAGTCGTCAACGGGAGAATAATGAGATGGTCCTATAAAGCCGCAATGACATATAGAGCTTCTCGATCTACATACCTACATTTTTATGCGATGGTACCCGAAGAATAGCTTTCAGTTAAGCCAACTCATCCATTGAACATTTTGAACGTTAAAAACTCAGCGGTTTTGAGGAGACTTGTGCTAATATTCCATCCTTGTGAAGACAAGAACGGAGCAACATGCAGGAAAGACATTAACAAGCAATTCAAAAGTAGGTTCCCACCCTTACATTTCTATGGACATCTCTATGGTAAAGTTTGACTATGTTAACGTCAAGGTGTTGATGTGGATTCAATTACTAGAAAACCACTGCACATTTGGAAGATAGCAGTGACCATCCCTCATTCCCTGTTTGATGCCACCTCATGCATATGTGCTTCAGTATGGGTTTAACAAGCAATTTAAAAGTAGGTTCCCACTCATACATTTCTATGGACATCTCTATGGTAAAGTTTGACTATCTTAACATCAAGGTGTTGATGAGGCTTCTTATTCAAGTAAACCAATGCATACATGGAAGATAGCAGGGACCATCCCTCTTTCTATAATTGATGTCACCTCACGGATACAAACTTCAGTGTGGGTTTAACAAGCAATTCAAAAGTAAGTTCCCACCCATACATTTCTATGGACATCTCTATGGTAAAGTTTGACTATGTTAACGTCAAGGTGTTGATGTGGATTCAATTACTAGAAAACCACTGCACATTTGGAAGATAGCAGTGACCATCCCTCATTCCCTGTTTGATGCCACCTCATGCATATGTGCTTCAGTATGGGTTTAACAAGCAATTTAAAAGTAGGTTCCCACTCATACATTTCTATGGACATCTCTATGGTAAAGTTTGACTATCTTAACATCAAGGTGTTGATGAGGCTTCTTATTCAAGTAAACCAATGCATATATGGAAGATAGCAGGGACCATCCCTCTTTCTATAATTGATGTCACCTCACGGATACAAACTTCAGTGTGGGTTTAACAAGCAATTCAAAAGTAAGTTCCCACCCATACATTTCTATGGACATCTCTATGGTAAAGTTTGACTATCTTAACATCAAGGTGTTGATGAGGCTGTAAACCAATGCATACATGGAAGATAGCAGGGACCATCCCTCTTTCTATAATTGATGTCACCTCAGGGATACAAACTTCAGTGTGGGTTTAACAAGCAATTCAAAAGTAGGTTCCCACCCATACATTTCTATGAACATATCTATGGTAAAGTTTGTACGGTGGCCCGGTAGGTCGCGCTCTCGAGCGATGAGCTTCGAGCGGTTTAGACGTTGTGCTCAAGACACAAAAGCTGTTAAGCTCAGAGCTATGACGCAATTAGCGTTGCGGCCGTAAGCCCAAAGCCCAGAGCTATGACGCAATTAGCGCTCCGCCCAAAGCCACAGAGCAATGACGCAATGACTCAGACCATATCTATGCTCAGACCGAGTTGGCGTTTAGTCCCAAAGGCGTTTAGCCTCAGAGCTCAAGGAGAACTATGGGATGGATAGGATGTATTGCGTCATATACATGTTTACCGTGTCACGTGACGGACAGTTTAGCAACATGCTTCGCAACGATTCTAAAGTGGAACGTAAGACAAGCAGCTCATTGTTCGCGTAGTCTAGAGGCTATCATCCTTATCAACTTGGCAGGCTAAACCGTCTAAACCGCTCGAAGCTCATCGCTCGAGACCGCGACCTACCGGGCCACCATAGAGGCAGAGATAATCTGAACCTGCGGCAGCAGGTTCAATAGGATTGATTGAGGGTTGATGAATGTCATTAATAAAACTTCACTAGCGTCTGGAGGGACAACGGAGAAACGGATCGCTTATCTCTTTATCGCGATGGAATGAGAGCACAACGATCTACAGTTCTACGTTTGTTCCGTGTCATAAAACGGTGTGGTCATAGAGAAACAAACAATTTCCTGTTTCTCGTGCCCAGTCCCATAATAATTCTCCACCGTCGTCGTCTTCTTCTTCTTAGGAAGGTATAACTCGAGCTAGGAACGGTTTTGGAGGACGGGAATAGTACCAATCGCTTCGAAATTTACCGGCACGTTATCCTTACATGTCATATAGACATACATACATCAAGTTCCATTTTATTAATAATTTTAGGCAGTCATAAATTCTCTAACCTGCACTAAATTTATCCAGTTTAATATATTAGTTGTTACGTTGGCTAATAGTGAAGTTCTTTTTCTAAAAATGCAAAAGAAGAGATCTAAGCAACGAGCGGAATACCTCCAAAGCAATACGAGAACAAAGCTAAAGCCCGAGCGCTCTTAGTCTACAAGGCCAATCCCAAAAAAAAGAAGGCCTCTGTACGCGATAGCTACAAGGCCGATCCCGAAATGAAGAAGGCCTCTGTACGCGACAGCTACAAGGCCGATATTGAATCTAAGCGATCTGCTAAAAGGTGGCGATAAGAAGAGGACCCCAAGGAGAACCGTGCTGCTCAAAGGCGGCGATATGAAGAACCTCGAGGAGAACCGTGCTGCTAAAACTAAAGGCGGCGATATGAAGAGGACCTCGAGGGAAATCGCGCTGCTAATAGGGAGAAATATCAGCTACCATTAAAGCATCTGAAAAGAGACGGTATTGAAATGATCCCGCTGTCTGATTGGCTAAATGTGCTGCCGAGAGGACGCGGTATCGCTGGGGTCACAGAACTACCACTACCACCCAAAGGTATGTTATGGTATGTTGTATTAACATTAAAAAGCTGTGCA
Organism: Eunapius fragilis; assembly: GCA_963681505.1. Classification (NCBI taxonomy): domain Eukaryota; kingdom Metazoa; phylum Porifera; class Demospongiae; order Spongillida; family Spongillidae; genus Eunapius; species Eunapius fragilis. The sequence continues at coordinate 5,980,117 of OY811990.1, forward strand.
TGCAACATTTGTACAGCATAGTCGGGCGGCCCTACTACCGCGTTTGGTCGGGTTTGTCACCCTACTACCTGTGGGTAGTAGGGCCCGCCTGACTATGTACATGCAGCACGGATCTGCACAAAACCATTCACTTTACATGTAAAGCATGCATGGTGACTCAACTGTGTGTACAGTAGTGTCTATTGTTTTAATCTGATAAAGCTTCCTTATCTGAAGACTTCCCCTTGTCTAGCCGTGAATGTTGCAACTGTATGAATATAGTTACAGTTGCAAGGGCTGAGAACTAAATAGCTGCAACTATATCCTTTTCCCATATAGCTACTCCTTGTATAAACCCAAATCTCATGCACCAATGGAGTATAATGGTGGTCTTGAAAAAGCTATTCTTAGGGGTAGTGATCTGCCTGTGCAGCAGTAAGTAAGATAAGCCACCATCAGGTACTTCTAGCAGCACACTCGCATTTATGTATAGTGAAATAAAAACAGACCTTCTGCCCACACTTATAAGCTGCAGACCCTGTCCACAGATAGGACCTCACCTGAGAACATATCCTTATCGATCGATCTACATGCTGCCATGTACTGCCATGTAGTTCACTTCCTTAGTTCCCACACTACCCATCTATACACTACATGTAGGATACACCTCCATGTTCATTTTTACTGGATCAAATTTGACCAATAGAATTTTAGCATAACTGACACGCATACACCCCTTCCCTCCCTGTCATTAATATGATGGAATTGGACTAATATAATTATAGCACAGTCTGCACATGTGTAAGGCTTTGCAGGTATAAAAGCCACTCATCCGCTAGCAAAAAGAGGTAAAAATTTAATAATACTCTATGTAGATGTGTAAAGGCTCTGCACTAAATAAAGAAGTAAAAATTTAATCATACTCTCTGTTACGTATATGTAGATGGCTGACGACCTTCGCGGGTTTTTCACCAATGAGGGGTCGGAGGAGGAAGAGTACATTCATCCTCCAACTCCTCTCCCCTTCACCCCGCCACCTCCAGAAGCCCCGCTTCTGCCACCACCACCAGCAGCACTGCCCACACCACTACCAGCAGCTACTCCCGCCAGCACCACCAGCGCTGCCCCCACCGGCGCTCCTGCCTGCACCATCATTGCTGCCCCCACCACCAGCAGTACTATTAAAGTTATTTGTTCTTGCATTAAGAGATAAAGGGGATCGTCCATCCTCTTCCTACATTTGATTATTGACTATGATACTGCTATGACAGGGTGAAAAAAAACTTATGAAACAAGTAAATAAAAACATTCTCTAACGAGAGAGTTGTTGGTATATAGGATTGACCAATGGTGGTGTAAAAAGCATGGAAACAAGAGTGACAGAAATATTATTGGAAAATTGAAATAGGCCACAACACACATGCCTGAATAATGGGCTAAATATAGGCCTATTTCAATTTTCCAATAATATTTCTGTCACTCTTGTTTCCATGCTTTTTACACCACCATTGGTCAATCCTATGTACCAACAACTCTCTCGTTAGAGAATGTTTTTATTTACTTGTATATAGAGGGATTGGAAGCAAATCACGTGCGCTATGCCTCTGCTATACCTCTGCGCGGGACATCCGAGGTAGTGATAATCGCACCTCTGAACTTGTGAAAAGGGGTGGATTTTTGGGAAGTCACTGTCGAACTTTAGCTTGGATCTCCTTGAAGGTAAGCTGTAATATTCTGCTAATGGGCTATTCCATTATTTAACTGTACACCCCTACAGATGACAATAATTGCAAACGTACCCCCCCCCGGGACAATATATAAAAGCACCCCTGGACAAGCTTATATTATACCTCCACCTCCCCGGGACAGACTTGTAAATGCCCCCTGGACAAGCTTCTGTTTTGTTCCACCCCCCTGGACAAGCTTCTATGTTGCTCCCCTCCCCCCTGGACAAGCTTCTATTATGCTTTCTAACCCCCCGGGACAGGCATTTAAATGACCACCCCCCGAGACATATTCCTTATACCCCCCTGGACACCATTTATTGTCATCTGTAGGGGTGTATAATTAAATAATGGAATAGCCCAATGCTACAAATCGATAGCCCAGTGAATCTACTTGAAACTATAAATACAGTTTATGCGGTAATAAAGCTTTGCTACGACGGTTTTACGGTGTCAAAATAGAAAAAGTGTGATTTTTTTCTTTCGTTGGGGAGTGATGCTATGGTCTTGCATTTGTGCTAGAAATGATTGGCTGCGTTTTTATTTTGTACTAAGATGTTTTTTAATCCTATGGGACGCTTCTGAGTGGACTTCCATGGGTTTTGACCCTTTACGATTACGGAAGGTTATCTTCGTAAGTTAAAGAGCAAAGCAATCGCAGTATTTTTTCCTTATAGTGCAAAGCCTAAAGTGTGTCTTAGTGAGGTTCTCTTATTTTTAGATTGCGCTTTCTACAAAATTTGTCGCTATCTGTGTCACGTGTCAATGATTATAGTGTAATGGTGGGTTATTCCTGACAGTTACTGTTACTTATTGTCCTGATGCATTCAGCAGACCAGACATGAGCTGGAGAAAACTAAGGCTAGGAAGAAGAAAGAAGAGCCTAGAAAGGCAGAAACCCAAAGTCCTCACTGTCTCCATTCCACGTGCTGCTATATCTGTGCAGCAATATCCAAGTGGGGTCTAGCTCTTTGCCACAATACAATGCGATTTGATATACTGCTGCATGGGTATGTTCCACGTGCGCTGAAGAAGAAAGTAGCCAAATCTCACCATTCAAATAAGAAAGATCTTCTTCTCTGTCTTAATGATCTTTCTATGTGTGATGATGATGATCCTGGCTCATCAGCTGATTGGATCCGTGCAGTAGATCGTGGCAGACTCATCCACATAAACAACATGAGCTCTTTCTATGGAGCAGTCTATTCGAAGATGTTTTAAAGCAGGTCAAGAACTTGGAGATGCCCGATCTCAGTTAAAGGAAGATGAGAATATCCTCTTCTACTGGTCTATATTGACAGCTAATCAGTCTAATGATGTTTCTACTACAAGCTTGGAGATGGTAGTAGACCAGTGGATAACGGTGCGTGGATTTTCATTGGCTGGTGCATGGGTGGAAGAGTATAAAATCACCCAAAAGAAGACGACTCAAAAATCTAAAGCCCTCAGGAAGCAACTGAACCTCCCTCCCCCTCCCCCCCCCCCCCCCCCCCCCATCACGTGCACACATTTTTTGTTTTGTTTACAGTTACAAAAAAAAAAGTTACTCTGAAGTTCGCGTACATGTACTAAACTGTATGGCTTCGTTTCCTTTCCTCGGATATCCCGCGTTAATTAGAGTTAAGTGCCTCCGTTTCCAATCCCTCTATATATTATCTCTGATAGAGGCCTGTCAAGTTGATAAGGATGATAGCCTCTACGCGAACAATGAGCTGCTTTTCTTACGTTCCACTTTAGAATCGTTGCGAAGCATGTTGCTAAACTGTCCGTCACGTGACACCGTAAACATGTATATGACGCAATACATCCTATCCATCCCATAGTTCTCCTTGAGCTCTGAGACTAAACGCCTTTGGGACTAAACGCCAATTCGGTCTGAGTCATTGCGTCATTGCTCTGTGGCTTTGGGCGGAGCGCTAATTGCGTCATAGCTCTGGGCTTTGGGCTTACGGCCGCAACGCTAATTGCGTCATAGCTCTGAGCTTAACAGCTTTTGTGTCTTGAGCACAAGTTCAACGTCTAAACCGCTCGAAGCTCATCGCTCGAGAGCGCGACCTACCGGGCCACCGTACCTTTCAATACTTTTGCCCTTATCTTTGCAGATCAACCCCCAGCCAAAAAGCCTAAGTTAGACCAACAAGGTTAGCTCGTGTACAAATAATCCCTGTTTGATGCTTTACATGCAGTTGCAATTAAGTGATTGCTAGTATCATTCTTAGTGATCATCATCTAGCATGGTTAGTGGTGATCACGTAGTATAGTGATCATCCAGTGGTGATCATCATCCAGTGTGGTCATCATGTGATCATCACCCAATGTGGTCATCATCCAATGTGGTTGTCATTGTCAGTATCCAGTGTCGTCCTCATCCAGTGTGGTCATCATCCTTTGCGGTCATCACGTAGTATGGTGATCCTCCAGTGGTGATCATCATCCAATGTGGTCATCATGTGATCATCACCCAATGTGGTCATCATCCAGTGTGGTTGTCACATTGTCAGTATCCAGTGTCGTCCTCATCCAGTGTGGTCATCATCCAGTGTGGTCATCGTGAAGTGTTATCATCCAGTGTGGTCATCATCCAGTGTGGTCATGGTCATCATTTAGTGTGGTCCATCCAGTGTGGTTATCATCATGATGTGATCATCCAGCGTAGTCATCATCCAGTGTGGTGATAATCTAGTGTGGTCATCATCCATTGTGGTCCTCATCCGGTGTGGTCCTCATCCAGTGTGGTCCTGATCTTGTGTGGTCATCACCCAGTGTGGTTTTCGTCCATTGTGTTTATCATCATCTGGTGTGGTCATCATCCAGTGTTGTAATCACCCAGTGTGGTCATCATCCAGTGTGGTCATCATCCAGTGTGGTCATCATCCAGTGTGGTTATCATCTAGTGTGATCATCATTCTGTGTGGCTGTCACCCAGTGTGATCATCATCCAGTGTGGCTGTCATCCAGTGTGGTCATCATCTAGTGTGGTCATCATCTAGTGTGGTCATCATCTAGTGTGGTCATCATCCAGTGTGGTCATCATCTAGTGTGGTCCTCATCTAGTGTGGTCATCGTCTGGTGTGGTCATCGTCTGGTGTGGTCCTCATCTAGTGTGGTCATTATCTAGTTTGGTCATCATGCTGTGTTGTCATCATCCAGTGTCGTCATCATCTAGGATGGTCTGTGTTCATCATCCAGTGTGGTTGTCATCCAGTGTAGTCCTCATCCAGTGTGGTCATCATCCAGTGTGGTCATCATCCAGTGTGGTCATCATCCAGTGTGGTCATCATCCAGTGTGGTCATCATCCAGTGTGGTCATCATCCAGTGTGATCATCATCCAGTGTAGTCATCATCCAGTGTGGTCATCATCCAGTGTGGTCATCATCCAGTGTTGTCATCATCCAGTGTGTTCACATCCAGTGTGGTCATCATCTAGGATGGTCTGTGTTCATCATCCAGTGTGGTTGTCATTTAGTGTGGTCATCATCCAGTGTGGTCCTCATCCAGTGTGATCATCATCCAGTGTGATCCTCATCCAGTGTGGTCATCATCCAGTGTGGTCATCATCAAGTGTGGTCATCATCTGGCATGGTTAATCATCTTGCATGGTCAGTCATCCTGTGTGGTCATCATCCAGTGTGGATCTCATCTAGTGTGGTCCTCATCCATAGTCATCATCCACTGCACAGTCATCATCCAGTGTTATCTTTTGTGGTCCTCATTTTTTTGTGGTCATCATCCAGTGTGGTCCTCATCCAGTGTGGTCATCATCCAGTTTGGTTATCATCCCAATTGTGATCATCATGGAATCATCACCCAGTCTGGTTATCCAGTGTGGTTGTCATGTATTGTAGCTCTCATCCAGTGTGGTGATAATCATCTGGTGTGTTGTTATCATCCAGTTTGTGTGGTCATCATGTAGTGTGTGATCATCATCCAGTGTGGTCATCATCCAATGTCTTCATCCAGTGTGGTCGTCATTCAGTGTGGTTATCATCCAGTGTGATCATCATCCAGTGTAGTCATCATCCAGTGTGGTCATCATCCAGTGTGTCTTCATCTAGTATGGTCTTCGTCTAGGGGGGCCATCATCCATTGTGATCATCATGTAGTGTGAGTATGGTCATCATCCAGTGATGATCATCATCCAGTGTGTCCTCACTGAGTGTGATCATCATCCAGTGTGGTCGTCATCTAATGTGGTTTTCATCCAGTGTGGTCTTCATCCAGTGTGGTCGTCATCTAGTGCGATCATCATGCATTGTAGCGGTTATCATCGTTATCTAGTGTAGTCCTTATCTAGTGTGGTTGTCATTTATTGTGGTCATCATCCCAATGGTGATCATCATGTACATGTAATCATTACCAAGAGTGGTCATCCAGTGATGATCGTCATTCAGTGGTGATCATCATGTGCTGATCATCCAGTGTAGTCATTTTAAGTGTGGTCATCATCCAGTGTGGTCCTCATCTAGTGTGGTTATCATCCAGTGTGTTCATCATCCAGTGTCTTCATCATCTAGTGTGGGCATCATCCAGTGTGGTTATCATCTAGGGTGGTCTTCATCCAGTGTGGTTATCATCTAGGGTGGTCTTCATCCAGTGTGGTTATCATCTAGGGTGGTCTTCATCCAGTGTGGTCCTCGTCTAGTGTGGTCCTTATCTAGTGTGATCATCATCCAGTGTGGTCGTCGTCCAGTTTAGTACTCATGGGCATCATCCAGTGTGGTTATCATCTAGGGTGGTCTTCATCCAGTGTGGTTATCATCCAGTGTGGTCTTCATCCAGTGTGGTCCTCGTCTAGTGTGGTCCTTATCTAGTGTGATCATCATCCAGTGTGGTCGTCGTCCAGTTTAGTACTCATCTAGTGTGGTTATCATTGTCATCTAGTGTAGTCCTCTTCTAGTTTGGTTGTCATTTATTGTGATCATCATCAAGTGTGGACATCATCCCAGTGGTGATCATCATGTAATCATCACCCAGTGTGATCGTCATTCAGTGGTGATCATCATATAGTAAGGTCGTCATCCAGTGTGGTCATCTAGGGGCCATCATCCGCTGTGATCATCATATAGTGTGATTGTCGTCATTATCCAGTGATGATCATCATGTGATCATCACCCACTGCGGTCGTAATTTATTGTGGTCGTCATCTATTGCGGTCATCATCCAGTGTTGTCTTTATCTAGTGTGGTCAGTGTGACCATAGTCCTGTTTTGTCCTCATCTAGAGTGGTTATCATCCAGTGTGTGTGTTCATCATCTAGTGTGATCATCCAGTGTGGTCATCATGTGGTGTGATCCTCATCCAGTGTGATCATCAAGTGTGGTCCTCATCTAGAGCTATTATCATCTAGTGTGGTTATCATCTAGTGTGGTCCTCATCTAGTGTGGTCATCATCCCAACAGTGATCGTTATGTGATCATCACCCAGTCTGGTCATCCAGTGTGGTTCTCATCCAGTGTGGTCCTCATCTAGTGTGATCATCCTGTGTGGTCTTCATCCAGTGCGGTCCTCATCTAGTGTGGTTCTCATCTAGCGTGATCATCATCCAGTGTTTTTATTGTCCAGTGTGGTCCTCGTCTAGTGTGGTTATCATCCAGTATGGTCATCATCCAGTGTATGTGGTCATCATCTAGTGTGATCATCCAGTGTGGTCCTCATCTAGTGTGATCATCATCCAGTGTTTTCATTGTCCAGTGTGGTCCTCATCCTGTGTGGTTATCATCCAGTATGGTCATCATCTAGTGTATGTGGTCATCATCTAGTGTGATCATCCAGTGTGGTCCTCATCTAGTGTGATCATCCAGTGTTTTCATTGTCCAGTGTGGTCCTCATCCTGTGTGGTTATCATCCAGTATGGTCATCATCCAGTGTATGTGGTCATCATCCAGTGTGGTCCTCATCTAGTGTGATCATCCTGTGTGGTCTTCATCCAGTGCGGTCCTCATCTAGTGTGGTTCTCATCTAGCGTGATCATCATCCAGTGTTTTTATTGTCCAGTGTGGTCCTCGTCTAGTGTGGTTATCATCCAGTATGGTCATCATCCAGTGTATGTGGTCATCATCTAGTGTGATCATCCAGTGCGGTCCTCATCTAGTGTGGTCCTCATCTAGTGTGGTCATCATCCAGTGTTTTCATTGTCCAGTGTGGTCCTCATCCTGTGTGGTTATCATCCAGTATGGTTAGCTACTTGTGCAAAAAATTTTCCTTGATTTCTTTCCTTGTTGGGTATGCAAAACTGTGCATAATCAAGTGCCCGAAAATCACGACGAAGGTTGTGATGTGTTTATTTTTCATCCTTACCTTCAATACGGAGAAGCAGCTTACTTATGATTCTAAGTGGTACAAAGAATTAGAATCATTGGCTTGTCTATTAAGTTAGGCAATTAATTATCTATTGATGTTAACCACCCATATTCAAGCTATTAAAATGTCACTTTAATGCATTTTTATTATTTAATTAATTAACTTGGTTGCAGAGTTATTAAGATTTGATTTTCATGCACTTGATTATAAGTAGTTTTGCGAAATTACGTGACGAAGGTTGTGGTATGTTTATTTTTCATCCTTACTTTCAATACGGAGGAGCAGCTAACTTATGATTCTAAGTGGTACAAAGAACTAGAATGATTGGCTTGTCTATTAAGTTGATCGATTAATTTTCATCCTCTATTGATGTTAACCATTTCTCATTCTCAGACAAGAACACCAGGTCATCATCACTGCTGGAAGCAGTCACTCCTTTCTTAAGCACCACAATGGAGCCCGAAACAGATCACTACTGGATATTCAATCAGCAATCCTGGGATGAATCGGGCAGTCCAGCATTGGATGACCGCCTCGATGCTCTTCAAGTTCTGGACAGAGCCCTGGAAGTAACCAATCGTATGAGGGAAAGTTGGATAAGTCTAAAACTTAATATGCTTCGCATTCCTATTGCTGTTAACTGCGGCACAGCTGGCAGTGGGAAGACTACACAGCTGTACCTAGCAATGCGGCATTTTGAGAAGAAATGGCATGGAAAGGCATTGTACATTACATTTAATGGTGCTTCACAAAATGAGGCAAATACGAGATCCCAAGAGTGCAGTCAGCTGTTTGTCGTCATGGTATGAAAGATGAATTGTCTTTTCCATCATTTGCAGCTGCAGTTCTCCCACATCTGAAATTATGCGATGCAGTTGCAGTAGTGAAGGCATGTCGCACCATCCTACGGCTGAATGAGGATGAGAATATTCTCATTGCCGCAGATGAACTAGCCAAATTGGGTGAGGAGGTAGCAGTAGGTATGGTATCTGAAAATGCTGTGCTTGGACTGAAGGCACTGGTGGAGCTATCTACAGCCTCCTTGATAGAATGTCAGGGAGACACACAACGCGGTGTACTGTACGTGTGTGGATCTGTGTATTCGGCATACAACCCTGCAAAAGGTATTACAAAGAATTCAAACCGCCCCGTGCACTACATGCCCCTTCCACCACTGTCTGTGGAGAAGGATGATGAGACGCTGCGGAATCTTTACAGTGGTGAAGAACTCACCGATGCACGAGTGCATCTTTGGAGCTCACAGTACAATGCTCGTACCTATAGCCAAGTGCTTTTGTTGCTGAAAACAAAGGACAAGCCATCGATGACGGGGGAGAGTCATGATTCAACGATAAGTGATGAAAATTACTTGCCTGATTTTACTTCGCGCTGGGATGCGTTTTTGAATGCATGTGATGGGCATAAAGTCGATCCATTGGATCTATTGCATGTCTTGTTCTGGCCCCAACCCTTCAACAAGGATACCACTGCATTTCATGATAATTTCCATGCTGCCCTCCTAGGTGATGCAGCAGGTCTGTGCACCATCCTTAGAGATTACACAGCCGGCGTGGACCGTGTGTACATGAGTCCAAAGGCAGTAGAACAGCTGACTGAGGAACTTGGCGGCAAACTCAGTATGGGCCACCTACTATCAGTTGTGAATGAAGTTAATCTATTGGCCAAGGCCCTTCAGCGTTTACCGGCACCTGTTGGTGATCCCATGTGTGGGAAGCTGTTTGAGGAGGTGATGTTACGCGCCTACCGTTGCCGTGCTGCAACTATGAGGAAAGCTGTTTCTGTTGGTGATTTTCTAGGTCGGAAGGCATGCACATTGGAAGATGTTCTTCTTGTACCTCTGCAGGATGCAATTGCAGAACTTCCAACGGTCACCATTTTCCCTCGTGCAGCAGTTGAATTCACTGCTCTTCTTTGGTGTCAGTCTATTTCCATTTATAGGTGATGTTTTCTTTAAACCTGCATAAAACTGCATGTCCATTCCCGTTATGATAAATCAACATGACACTCATTGAAAAATGGATTCACACACACAACACAAATGCTAGATTGTTAACAGCGGAGTTAGTATTCTTTTGCACAACACGTTTAGTTCTTTCAGGTGAATACACGAGCAGAGCAGCTGGAGTAGGCCACCATTGGAGACCACTCTAGCGTGTAAACAGAGCTCACAAAGGCCTCCTCAATCCTTGGATCGGTTACTGGATTCGACTCGAAATGATTAACGAGCATATTTGCTTCAACCAGCACATGCACAAACTGATAGGCATCACAAATAGGTTTGGTGGAAGTTCGGCACCAGTTGAAATGTATCAGTCGCTTTTCACGCCACTGCTCCCCACTTGAGAGTGTACACTCCTTCATCTGGAAACCGAAGAGGACAGGTTTCCCTCCTTTAGTCGGCAGCGCTAGAAGACCATCACAAATGACATTGTATTTGTGCATTCCGGCCGAGACAGGAGATGACCATCCTCCATGTGTGGGCAAAGGCAGAGAAGAGGGAGGCCAGTTGTACCACACCTTTTCGTCTTTGCCATAATTGCACGTATAATTCTCTTTCTCTTCAGCTGAAAGAGATTCGAATTTCTCCTGACCCCCAATACTAGTAAGCAGGAAGTCCAGTTTTTCCGCAGTCTTGGGCAGAATGTGCCATCAGTCACTGTTCCCATTCCTTCATGCCATGCCTGCTCACTGAGTACCCCTATGGGTACAGATGGCATAAACTTCACTGGTGTTAGAGTGTTATTGAATAGTGACAGTGAAGGCACATGTGTGCAAGCAAGAAAAGATAGAAGTCGATACACCAGGAGAAGTAAGGGCATGAGCAAGCGAGAGATACAGCGTCTGCAGAAACGGAGGGAAGATGAGGAGGCATTGAAGAGGATACGGGCAGTGTAACCACAGTGTGCTGAGTGTCTCTACCATTTCAAATCACACCAGCTACTTGTGAAACGTGTGTGGTGGAGTAGTGATGTCTCATGATGTGCTCAGTAATGCGATGAAGCATGCCAATCAGCTTCTTTCAAAGATGGATTTCTCTGTAGAAGGTGCTATTGATAGGGCTTCAAGTATGTTCGCACCGAGGTAACATATGCAACCTTTGAGTCCAATTTTTATTCTCATACCAGGAAGTGCATGCACCCAGAGTTGACTTCCAAGGTAAACAGCATTATACATCAGTGCTGGAAAGCTGGAGAGTCTACTGAGCTGGGTAAAGTGAAGATCTCTGTTGATGGTGTTTTTGCAAGGCTTTATGAGATGCAGCTGCACAAGATTATTAGGCTTAGTGAGCTTCCACTTGCAGGAAAGATCAGACAAAAGAAGGCCAAGATAACCTATGAGCAGCTGGATTTAGAGAAGGACTTGTCCCAGTGGAAGAAGCAAGAATTGGAGGCCTATCTCAGTCACCACAAAATTGCAAAGACAGGGAATAACTCTTAATGCGTGTTTCAGAACACATGCACACTACTACAATTGAGCGACAATAGTTTTGTAGTTGCTTATTGCATTGATCTGTAAGGGCAGTGGATGTGTACATGTACTGATGCGTTCGTCAGTGAGCCATTAATTCACCCGCCGTTGATGTTAAATATTTAGGTCTGGGGTCGAGACTAAAGCTACCTAGCTAATCGGGTGGGCCCTACTACCGCGTCAGTACAGCTGGTTCCAATGCTTCCGTACAAGTAAAGCTATGTCTTTTGTTGAGGTAAGAACGTTTAGACAGTTGTTTAACTTTTAAAAAGCCCAGAAAAAAAGTGTACCTTTTTTCGGGACAGGTCTAACCGTTTCACTTCTAGCCAATACTGCAAACGAGCGGAACAATGTACGAAGCTTGGAATTGTGCTAACCATTGTGTAAAAGGTTGGGTTACTATGTACGCACAAACTTGCGACATTTAGCACTCGTCCGACTAATTTTCTAAAATGTGAGTTCGACAAAAAAGGCCGAAAAAACATTCGATTTAATTGGAACCGGTGTTGATAATAATGGCTTGAATATGGGTGGTCACCATATCTTGAATGATTGTTCAAGAACCATGTTACATCATCAATAATCTACTATCAATAATCGACTTTAATTTATAAAAGCTAACAATTAAATTGAATATACTTTATCACAACCATAATGAATTAATTACTACACAACTAAATTACATTACATACATGTACGCTATGCTAAAGGAGAAGAAGCGATGCAAATAGTAATGCAATGTGCAGCGCACAACAATGCAGACATAAAAAGCAAATGGATCCAACCGAAAGTCATGTATATTGAACATCCTGTCCTTCATGATGGCAAAGTTTTGTGATCTCTGAGAATTCTCGCAGTCTTGCTGGCTGCCTAGATTTTGCCTTATAAACACAGCCACAAAAAGTACACATTACTTAATACTGGACCGTTCGTGTTCATTGTTCCCAGAACCATACACTTTTCTTTTTTTACTAGTGTCGACTTTAAAAAAATTTGACCTCTGTAACATCGCCAAGTCCATTGTCGGATACCGTTGCCCAAAACCATCGTGTTAATCCGGATAGTACCAAGACCGGATACCTAATTTATGAAAAATATGGCGGTAACCGTAATATCCGTCATTTAGATGCACTTTCAGATCCTCCATTGAGTACTGAATGTGTCTAGACAAGCGTTTTGTGCTTTGAATCACGAGCTATTGCACGAAACATGCTTCATTTCAACATTGACTCTCCATACTCACTTGCCTCCAATGTAAAAATTTAAACAATACGTGACGTAGCTTTGTGACATATAGGCCATGCAACCCCCTCTATATGTGGCACCATTTCATTGCGCGCAAAGTCGAGCGTCAGGTTCTAAAAAGCCTAGATGGTTGTTTACACTACATGTATACACTCATAATCAAATGCCAGAAAATCAAATTTAGATCACGCTTTATGATTGATGACCACACTAAATGATGCACCTGATGACTACACTACATGAACCCAACCTAGCAAAAAATGTACTCATGTAGCCTCATACTGGTGAGTTTCCCTGCGGCCCTATGACGACCACATTGGATGATGACCACACTGACTACACTGCATGAGTATGATGAACATTGTATGATGACCACACAGGATGATCACCACACTGAATAATGATCACACTAGATGATGACCACACTGGATGAGGACTACACTGGATGATGACAACATTGGGTGATCGCATGATGACCACACTGGATGACCATACTGATTGATGACCACAATGGGGACCACACTGGATGATGACCATGATAGATGATGATGACACTGGATGATGACCATGCTATATGATGATCACACTGGATGATGACCATGCTAGATGATGATGACACTGGATGAGAATGACGATGAGCATGATGGGCTTTGCATCACAATTATAACACATAACACTTGCAATAGGTGTATGATACTAGCAATCACTTAATTGCAACTGGGTCAAGCCACATCAGGACAATCACATGACTTGCACAATCTTTTCCAAAATTAATTGACATGCACTTAAGATTGATAAGTGCTAAAATGCAAATTTGGGAGTCTCTAGCACTTAGTACTTTCAAATTAGCCCTTGTAAACACATGACCTTTTGGGCTGCACTGTGTAAACAGAGAGGGCGTTTCTAGTTATAAATCCCAGTGTAATTTGTATTTGGGTGAGTACAGTATGCCAAATCATAGTGTGCCATGTGATCTTAATTGTTGCCTGTTAGTTTTTAATAACCATTAATAAACTGTTTTTCAAGCACCATTTGAAGTGTATCATGTTCATTTGGGAAGTTGTACGAAGAGTACGAAGATCAAATCAAATAATTTATATCCATATCACCCTTGATCCTTGAGCTAGCTGAAGCAGCAACAAACAGTTAGGGACCTTCTAAAAGGGAAGGATCCAAATGTTGCATTGTTCACTTCCTTATAAGGCAATTGGTAGTATTCTGTAGGCAATAGTTTACATAGTGGTTTCGCACACTTCAAACCGTATACCTTCCCTTTTGGTCATCAACCTTTCCAGAGAGTATATAACTTATTTCCTGGTAATGTTACTTATCTGACTCCACCTCTCTGCCATCTGTCTGTTATGACTCGGAGACTACGAGTTACTGCCTTTGTTGGATGATGACCCAGAGGATCACAGCACTTTGTTTGGGTCCATGAGTAATGATAAAGTACAAATGTCTGCTACATTGTGTCCAGTTCTCAAATGCAACAGCCTCTTTTCATCATTTGTAACCTCTTGAACAGTTTCGGCATCACATTTTTTGGACAGAATCTCACCAAGCGAGTAACTACAACAAACAGTCATCTCCAAAGCACCAATGCGTAAGGTGTGACTACAGTTGACATAATTTATAAGCTTAAAACGAAGCGGCACGAAGTTATAGACGGCTAAAAACGCGCATATAAAGATGCAATAAGGAAGCGGCCAACTTCACAAGCGCACAAAGATGCGGCTGTCTGAAAAAGTTGATGACCAAAAGGTAAGGCTCTATTAACTATTGTTCATAGCGGTTTTAAGTGTGCAAAACCACTATGTAAACTATTGCCCACAGAAGTGCTACCAATTGCCTTATAAGGAAGTGAACAATGCAACATTTGGATCCTTCCCTTTTAGAACATCATATCTCCAAAACCCCTTAGAGGTCCCTAAGTGTTTGTTGCTGATTCAGCTAGCTCAAGGATCAAGGGTGATGTGGATATAAATTATTTGATTCGATCTTACACTTTTTACAATTTACCAAATGAACATGATACACTTCAAATGAAACAGTTTATAAATGGTTATTAAAAACTAACAGGCAACAATTAAGATCACATGGCACACTATGATTTGGCATACTGTACTCACCCAAATACAAATTACACTGGGATTTATAACTAGAAACGCCCTCTCTGTTTACACAGTGCAGCCCAAAAGGTCATGTGTTTAACAAGGGCTAATTTGAAAGTGGAGACTCCCAAATTTGCATCTTAGCTCTTATCAATCATAAGCGATGTCAATTAATTTTGGAAAAGATTGTGCAAGTCATGTAAAATTTGATTGTCCTGATGTGGCTTGACCCAACTGCATCAAACAGTGATAATATATACATGAGCTAACCTTGTTGGTCAAGCTTTTGCTGCCTTTGGCCTGTGGGTGGATGGGTGGATGGATGGATTACCTGCTTCCTTGAATACACTATATATTATGCCAACCGCCATCAGATTCTCTAATTGAGCCTGATGATGAGCACACTATAGATGAGCCTGATGAGCACTATGTAACATAACCGACAAACCAATGATTCTCTAGATGACGATGATAACCACACTAGATGAGGACTACACTGAATGACGACCACACTGGATGACGATCACACTAGATGAGGACCACACTAGATGAGGACCACACTAGATGAGGACCACACTAGATGAGGACCACACTAGATGAGGACCACACTAGATGAGGACCACACTAGATAAGGACCACACTAGATGAGGACCACACTAGATGAGGACCACAATAGGTGAGGACCACACTAGATGATGAAGACACTGGATGAGAACCACACTGGATGACCAGACTGGGTGATGATTACATAACGATCACTATTGGGATGAGGACCACACTTCATGATGACCACACTTGGATGACCACACTGGATGATGACCACACTGGATGAGGACCACACTAGATGAGAACTAAACTGGATGATGACCACACTAGATGAGAACTAAACTGGATGATGACCACACTAGATGAGAACTAAACTGGATGATGACCACCCTACATGATGATCCCACTGGATGAGGATTCCACTGGATTATCACCCTGGAGGATCACACTTAGATGATAATCACACTAAATGAGGACCACACTGAATGAGGATCACACTAGATGATGTCCACACTGGATGAGGACTACACTGGATGATGACCACACTGGATGATGACCACACTGGATGATGATCACATTAGATGATGACCACACTGAATAATGACTACACTGGATGATCACCCCTGGATGACGATCATCACAGGATGAAGAACAAACTGGATGAAGACATACTACATGATGAACACCACTGAATGATGATCACACTGGATTAACATCATGACCACACTGGATAAGGATCGTAATGGATCACCCTGGACGAGGATCACACTAGATGTTGATCACACTAGATGAGGACCACACCGGATGATGAACATAGAGACCACATGAACATAGTGACCACACTAGATGATGACCATGATGACCACACTAGATGATGACAATGGTGACCTCACTAAATGATCATACTAGATGATGACCACACTGGATGATCACACCGAATGAGGATCATACTGAATGAGGGCCACACTGGATGATGAAGACACTGGATGATGAACACACTGGATGACCAGACATGGGTGATGATCACATGATGATCACAATTGGGATGAGGACCAGACCGGGTGTGATGATCATACTAGATGGTGAAGACACTGGATGATGACCACACTGGATGAAGAACACACTGGATGATGACCGCAATAAATGATGACTACATTGGATGAAGACCAAACTAGATGAGAACTAAACTGGATGATGACCACACTGGATATATTGATGGATGGGATGGGATGGGATGGGATGGGATGGGATGGGACGGGATGGATGGATGGATCCACCCATCCATTTAACATCTCATTACAATTCCACACCTAACTCCCATAGCAGCTTCCCTGTTCACCCTCCCTCATCAATTACTCCCTCACCTTGCAGTGATGTGAGTTGCTTCTCTTTCTCAGTTAGCTGAGTTTCTTTCTGAGATAGCTGACTTTGTATCCAATTTATTGTCTGAGCATTCTGCAGAGTCTGCTGGTTAATTAGATAAGAATCTTAAATGTAATACACAATTTTGACCACATTGCTACCAGGAACCACAACCCATCGTTCCCCAAGCACATCAGGGATGATTTGGAAGTGCATGTATGTAAACTTCCTTAATGATATGACATCTACAGCCTGAATGGAACGTGCACATGCATGCACTGCATGGGAGAACATTTTGCTGTACCGATTGTTCTTTTGCCAAATCCTCCTCCAATTTCTGTATTCGCTTGTTCAATGCTTTCTTTTCTTCCTCCAATTTCTGCATTTGCTCCTCCAATTGCTTCTTTTCGCTTTTTATTGTCTCCTGTATTTCCTGCTTCTTTTCCACGAATGTAGCCATTTCACTGGCATACTATGATAAATCACCCAGTCAATAGCAAATAACACTCACTTTTGTATGCATCTAAACACATGTGTCTTAACATCAATGGGAAAGTTACTTACATACCCATGTTGCCTAGCCCTTACAAACACACAAAATCATAACTCGTTTTCTGTGGCTCTAACCATGATTCCCCAGTAGCAATAAGGGTAATTTTCCATTTAAGAACCGATGTCCTAATAAGAACCGGAAGGGGGGGTAGGGGGTCTGTGCGTACCGCGTAAGGGTGACGAGTTTTTTCAAAAGTGAAACAAACCAAAACCGTGTAGCCTTGTGATTTTCCTTCTTGCTCTTGTTCAGCTTCTAGTACAAGCGGGGGGAGGGGCGGGAAAGTATTTGGACGAAAACAACAACCGAAACCAGCCTTGTTGGCTCGGTTCCTCCGCTCTTGTGTTTATCCTCCACTCGGAGCTAAACACGGCCATGACTTGTTTCTTTTTGACGCTCAGGTGTAATATTAAAATAGACTTTAGCTTTATTGCTATAGTATACTTACTACTCTTACTAGTAATTTGTAAACCCGCAATTATGGCGGCTCTGTGGTACTACTCCAATCTTGAAGATGCTAAAACTGCCTACCCGTTCAGTGAGTTTCAGCGACGCTTGTGTCAGGACAAGGGTGTTAAGGTTGGTGTTAAGAAGGAGCATTATGACACTTTTATCGAGGCCCTTCAGGGTCGTCGCTTTCAACAAGTTATTTCTCGGTCGAAAGTGAAACATCTCTTAGAGTTCCCATCCCTGATCAAAACTCATGACATCCATGACAAAGCACAGGATATGGCTACGATTATCTTACAGGAGGAAGCAGCAACTAGGGCTATGATTGAGAAAGATCAAGAACAGCCACAGTCGTCCAGGGGTGGGAGACCTCCTAAGAATGCTAAGGGTGGAGGGAGGAAGCCCCTGGCCCAGCTTATTGGCCAAGCCTCTAATGCCTTACATGTTCGGCAATCTACTGTCAGACCTACTGGTAAAGAGAACAAGACCAAGAGAGCCATAAAGAAGAAAAAGAAGGGGGTGAAGGTCAGGAGCCAAAAGCTGCAGCGTACTAACTATTCACAAGGTGAAGCCCATGTTCGATTGACCGAAGCTGTCAAATGTGCTGAAGAATTGAAGACACTGAGGGTGAATGGTGAGGCTGCACCTCAGGAGTGGGGAGGAGTATGGCCATCTCAGAAATGCATTGCCATGAAGTATAAGGTGGCTAGGTCTGTGCTTACCAAGACACTACTGGGGAAGAGGGATCTGGATACTCATCAGGGCCGCCAATGTGTTCTAGGAAAGGATGTTGAGCATAAAATTGTGCAATATGCAACCGACATGGATGACCACGGCTTTGGCCTCAATATGAAGAGCATGATGTGGTTAACCCAGCGGGTGGCTGCTGCCTATGGAATGCAGGGCTTCAAGGCCACATACAGATGGCTGGCTGGCCTTTTCCGCTGTTATCCAGAGCTTGCCAAAAGGAGGTCTCAAGCCTTCCAGCGGCTAAGGGCTGGAGGGATGAATGCTACCCAGATCAGTGAGTATTTTACCATACTTCAGAAGGTAATTGATGAATGCTTGACTGCAGATGACCTAATGGAGATGGATCCAAACCTCATTGCCAACCTGGATGAGACCAACATCACACAGGACATTCATGGTGGTTTGATCATATCTAAAAGAGGGAAACGAGATGTCAAAAAAGTGAGGAATAAGGGATCTGGAAAGAGTCGCTGTACATCAGTCAATGTGATCAGTGCTGGTGATTACATCTATGACAGCTTCCTCCTATTAGAGGGGCAGGAGGTGGATAAGAAACAGATTCTAAGACATCCTGATGGGAGGGAAGATCTGAAATGCCTGAAGGAAGGAACAGGGTGGGCCATGACTTCATGTGGTTACATGAATGATGAGACATGGGATGAGAAGGTGACACCATGGATCATAAACCAGGTAGGTCTAACTGTCCATCCATGATTTATTCATATCTATCATGTCTTTGTTGTAGGTGAACAAGATGAGGGAGGCTACAGGTAATCAGAACAAGCATGTCATCCTTGTTCTCGATGGATTTGGGAGCCACTGCTATAGCTGGAAGTCCCTTCATAAGATGGCTGATGCCAAGATCAAGGTGATAAAAATGCCTTCCCATACATCCAGTGCCCTCCAGCCTTTGGATGTGGCAGTTTTCAAGGTACTCAAAGCGGAATGGCGGGCCTTTGTAGACCTGTACCAGTTGGCCATGCCAGGAGAAGCCATGAGCAAATATGATCTGTGTAAGTGGTTCCAGGTCATATGGGAGAAGATTATGGAGGGAAATGAGTTGGCCAGACAGGGTATGAAGAAGAGTGGTTTATACCCTTTTAATTCTAAGTGGGTGGTGGAGAACAAGGACAAGCTTACCATTTCTGAGTCCTTCACTTGTACAGAAGACGATCTGGCAGTTCTTGCTGTGGCTGAAGAGTATGACATCCAGTCAGAAACGGTAGCAAGGGATATCATCACTGTGAGGGGCATGTTATCATCGCCTCGCCTGCAAGAATCCATTAACACCATCACTGACTCAGCTGAGATTGAGCAGACTGTCACAGCTGATGATGTGATGGACTTGCTGCATAGGGTGGAGAGGTACGAAGTATCATTGGACTTACCAGAGGATGCAATCCTTGCCAAGCCATGGAAGATTGAAGAATGGCTTGAGAGGGCTGGCTGTGGTGATGATGCAGTTGATGGTGCATGTGACGATGGCCATTCACAAGGCCCAAGCAGGAAGAAGGCTCGTGGACCTAAGATCCATAAGGCCACTGGAGAGAGATTAAGTGCCCCACGGGATTGTACAGCACCCTCAAGATTGGCCATGTTGGCAGAGCAATTAGATAAAGAAAGGGAGGCAGAACAGGAGAAGAAGGCCAAACAACTTGAAAAAGAAGAAAAGAAGAGAAAGAGAGAGGAAGAGGCTGCCAAATAGGCACAGGACAAGGCAAAGATGTTAGAAGAGCTGCACATGGTTGTCACTCTTCTTGAGTCCCTGGGCTTTTTACCAGCCAGTTTCAACTTAGCTACCAGCATTATTACAAAGAGTATCTTGAGTCAGTTCATTAAAG
Source organism: Eunapius fragilis (assembly GCA_963681505.1). NCBI lineage: Eukaryota > Metazoa > Porifera > Demospongiae > Spongillida > Spongillidae > Eunapius > Eunapius fragilis. The sequence continues at coordinate 6,000,465 of OY811990.1, forward strand.
CCCAAAAGTTAAATAAGCAAGAGTGGAAGTCATATGTCACTAGGAAGCAATTAGACTCAAAGCTCGGGATTAGTTCGAAGGGAGTGACCTCCAGTATGCTTGTTACCTTCCTAAAGGATATCCTAGAGGAGCAGCCAGGGCGCCAGTGGCTTGCCAAGACTATTACTACCCCTATCCCTTTGGAGACTGTGGAGGCTCCTATATAGATGTCACTCAAAACATTGTCCCCCTCTCTTACTCACATCACACCAATATTTTGAACTTGCACCTTTTACAACCTGTGTGCTTGTATGTGTGCATTCACATCCGCATCAGCAGTTACATGTAGGTATTGATCATTGATTGAGCTAGTGGTTGAAGCAAACATTTAATCCAGCTGTAATAAGTCTAACTTAACAGTAAGCCCATCAGTGATGCTATCTAGACCATTGGTTCTTATTAGGTCACACACTCCCAACCCCCCCCCCTATACCGTAAGGGGTCCAAAACAGGCCAATGATACCAGATGGAGACAAATAAATAGTTTATCCATGTTCTTTGATGAATTTGGAAATGGGTTTTAAAGAAATAATAACAAAATTCGGTGTGTAAAGAGAGCCGTGATTTCTGAAAGTAAACGTGGTTCTTAAACGGATTTTTACCCTTACAGCCTCATCTGTTCACTAAGATTTTTGAGTTGCTTTGAGATGAGTGTCATACCCTTGCCCTTGGAAGCAAACAACACAGCTAAGCATCCAAAGTACAATACTGTACGCTTTCTGAGTTTTAGCTTTCCGTACATATTTCAATCCGATTCGTTGGTCTTGATATGAAAGTGACTAGTACCATTTATTGAGTTAATAACCTTACTCGTTTACGAAATACACACAACTGAATAATTAAAGCTTCTGCCCAAACAGATAAGTACAATGTGGCAAGTCAATCAAACATTGCTAGAATGCTGGAATGGCAGAATGCCAAACAACTTTGTTCTGCGTACCCCACGATGTACAAATGTGCTCTGTGGTACATGCTCAGGACATTAGACACTAAGGTTGTAATGTAACAATTCAACCTTACAATCATTAAGATTGTCGCACAGAGTTGGTTGCAATGGCTCTCGTCTTGAGAAATAAACCCAAACCCCCATACCTTTGCCAGCTCTACTTGTTTCTTGTTTTCCTTCATTTGGTCCACTGCAGGCTTGATCACTGACTTGTCTGTCCAGAAACCAGAGCTAGTGTTAAAGTGGTGACATGTTAAATTCCACACGGAGGGCTTGAAATGGTTCCACGGCTGAAATGGAAGATTGGGACTGTAGGGGAACATTTGAAAGTGAGCACTTCTGAATAGATATGAGGAAGCTGGGGAATGTGGAGAGATGAGATGTGTTGAGAAATAGTAATAGTGTGGAGAGAGGAGTAGGGGTTCTCAACACAGTGTACACACATCATTTAAATCTGATAACATCATCACACTTGAAACACCTTTTTTATACACTAGTGAAGGGACTATCAATGTCCGTACTTTTCAGGGGGTAAAAAAGACATCCATCTCTGTCTTTGCAAAGTGGAGATTTGCTGAGTGTAAACTGTCTAAAAGATTCAATTCTTAGACAGTTTACACACAGCAAATCTATAAGACATAAGACAATAGTGTGCAAAGTACCACAATTGTTATGAAAAAAATTATTCAGTTGTGAGTAGGGAGTTACCCTGTAATGTGGTGTTAAGTCATTTGTTGTGGGCAGACCTATTGCTTTCCCTACTTAACAAAGCCAATCTCACCATTGAAAACAATCAATGCTAAGTGATGCTGAAATAAGTAGGTGCAGACATAAGACAAGTATGATTCAATATGCACTGCAACATGAATGGAAAATGACGAAAGTAATATTTTAATCTGATACAAACTGTATTGACAATTGTGTGGGTGACAGTAAAACACTGGCCAAGAGTAAAGAGGTGACCAGAAATGTAACCATGAAAGTGTACATGACCATGACTGCAAAGAAGGTGATTTTGAGAATGAATATGGAGTCCTATCATTAATTACTAATTATTCAAGTCTTGTGGTTGACCAATTCAAGCGACTTACACAATAATGCTCAAACATACTATTGTGCACACCAGAATATAGAAATGGCATACAGAACTGGTACAAATCCCCTCTGGGCATAAATCGATTTCAGGGGCTGTTTGGCACACAATAGTCAAAAGAACTGTAACACAAAACAAAAGAGATACACAACCTCATGTAACCAAGCACAACAAAAAAACAACCCATTTCTGCAAGCACAGACTATCATACCACCAAACCTCCTGCACCCTTCTACTGCCAAGTACAGTCAAATTCCTCAGACAAAAACTTACTGTTAAATTGACCGACCTTTTCAACAAATACTGAGTTCTGACACCTTAACATTTTTAAAAAAAGAACATTTGTTCAACACAAAGTTTATAAATAATTGCAAATACTAAGGTCTAACACATTGTATCTATGTCATCCTTAACAGGGTTAGCAGGTTTTGTTGCACATGGTTCATTATGAATTAATAAATTCTACCCATCATAACTAAGAGCAAACAGCCAACCTACCATTGCAGGAATGGTTAAACGTAAGGTACCATTAGTGAAGAGAAGGGTGACCAAGAGTGCAGAAAAATGTGCCATGAAGATAAGGGTGCCATGGGTGCCATGAGTGATATATGAGTGAGATAAGGGTGCCATGAGTGAGATAAAGGTGCCATGAGTGATACATGAGTTAGATAAGGGTGCCATGAAGATAAGGGTGCCATGAGTGATATATGAGTGAGATAAGGGTGCCATGAGTGAGATAAGGGTGCCATTAGTGAGATAAAGGTGCCATGAGCCATGAGTGAGATAAGGGTGCCATGAGTGATATAAGGGTGCCATGAGTGATATAAAGGTGCCATGAGTTACATGTAGATAAGGGTGCCATGAGTGAAATTAGAGTGCCATGAGTGAGATAAGGGTGCCATGAGAAAAGGGTGCCATGAGTGAGATTAGGGTGCCATGAGTGAGAAAAGGGTGCCACGAGTGAGATTAGGGTGCCATGAATGAGATAAGGGTGCCATGAGTGAGAAAAGGGTGCCATGAGTGAAATTAGAGTGCCATGAGTGAGATAAGGGTGCCATGAGATAAGGGTGACCATGAGTGCAGAGAAAAACAAACAAGGGTCATCATGAGTGCAGACAACTGTGATAATGTATGTAAAGACTAGTGACTGAGTCTCCCAAAGAGAAGGGGTACCATGAGTGCAAAGAAAGGTGGCCATGAATGGAGAGAAGGGTGACCATGAATGGAGAGAAGGGACCATTGAATGAAGAGAAGGGGACCATGACAGAAGACAAGAGTGTAGGGGAGTTGAATCACCTCATAATTTAACAGGTAAATCCAAATCCAAACACACAATAATAAAACCCAGTTCAATATTTGCCCTGACTAGATTTCCTACTCCCACCATCCTAAACCAAAGAACAGTTGAATCTCCTGATGTCGTCCATGACATTCCTGTGCATGTATTCAAATGTGGTTCCAACTTGCCTCCAATAGAAGACCAGAGAAACCAGTAGTCAGGAACAGAGACCAGCAACCTCCAGACTGAACAGAGGAACCAGTAGCCAGGAGCAGAGACCAGCAACCTCCAGACTGAACAGAGGAACCAGTAGTCAGAAACAGAGACCAGCAACCTCCAGACTAAACAGAGAAACCAGTAGTCTGAAACAGAGACCAGCAACCTCCAGACTAAACAGAGAAACCAGTAGTCTGGAACAGAGACCAGCAACCTCCAGACTGAACAGAGGAACCAGTAGTCAGGAACAGAGACCAACAACCTCCAGACTGAACAGAGAACCAGTAGTCAGGAACAGAGACCAGCAACCTCCAGACTGAACAGAGGAACCAGCAACCTCCAGCCTGATAAACAGAGGAACCAGTAGTCGCCAAACAGGAGACACTTCCTTCCCATAAAACGTTGTTTAACCATCCTCCTACGCTACGCCTCACATTAGCAATAGCTTGATAACACCCAAGGCCGAACTAGCCTACGTACAGTACGCTAACCATATTATCGAAGGAAGGAGCGGGACCACCCTTACCCGCCAACCTAACGCTGGCGTATGGCCCAGCTGGCCGGCGTAACGTACGATAAGTCTAGATTTTAAACCAATCCCGGTGGGAGAGATACAGAATAGTGTGACCCCGA